>JAHWFP010174276.1:77970-93564 GCA_023313725.1 Lithobius niger | reverse complement strand
ATTACGTTTAAACAATATTTTTGTTGGTTTATGTTGTCAAGTGTGTGTGTGTGTGTGTGTGCCAGTGGGAAGATTTTTTTAAAATTACAACTAGACTTACTATTAGACTTCGTTATTCAAAAAAAGGAGTCATTTAGTACTGGACAATGCTCCACTCAGGTAATGGGTTTACCCTGATAGTTGGACAGTGTGACCCGACCGATGTAAGTGAATCTACTGATGCAACAGCCGAAAGCTCATTGCGTCATTGGAGAAAAGAGTCCAGTTATACTGTACCACCATTATACCGACTGTACGGCACACAAGTTCAGAAAGTGTGAGGTCACATAGAAAGCTTGTACCTATTCTCCCGTAAAAAAGTTAAGGAAAGTATGCATGGGAAGGACCTTCACAATGAGGGTTATTAAAGAGGCATAAATTCTACAGATGTGGATGATATCGAGACAAACCAAGCCAATTGCACTGGAGTATACATCGCACTATCTCGGCCCACAATATGGCTGTATAACACAAAATCCTTAATAGATTGTTTGGCACGTGCTACCCTACACCATGAGCAGTTACTTGGCAAAGGAATATTCTTGAACCTTAATCAAGCATTTATGAGCAAGCACATTTTATTAATTTGTAAGTGTCTCCAAATTATGTAACTTAACCTTCAAGACATACGCAGAATGCTAAATTATAGAATTTTCACACTTCAGCACTGTCAACACGTCTTTTCACTTTTCGTCTTCCAGAGAATTCCCGATTTAAATAAATGTCTACATGCGGTTCTTACAAAAGTTTCACTACTATTTTAAAACTTTGATAACTCAAATGAAAAAAAAATTAAGGGTCAAAAGTAAGGCTTAAAAGCAGAAAGTTGTAGTTCGTAAATCCTATAAGTAGTTCATACAGAATTTATTGTCAGAAAAGCCAGGATATGTCCCAGGAATTTTTCAAGCAGCATTTCGTACAAGACAAGACTTGTCTCGGTCTCGAGAGCAAGGGCAAATCAAAGGAAGGGGCCGAAAGGGCTGCTTCCCCCCCCCCCCTTTCTAAGGTAAATAAATTCGAAAAAACTGCCGAAATTGTGAAAAAAAAATGCAGTTAAATTAAAACACAAAATGCAAGAAAATGCAGAAGAGTCTTCTTGTGACAACCCCCACGACTTCTGGATTCACCCTGGCTCGGGACAAGGCCAAAACCAACAGGATAAAATACGAGACGAGACTAAACTGAAGGTCCAAAGGTTCATATGGCCTCGACACGCTTTTGCCAGCCCCGAAGAAAAAAACCGAAATCATTATTACTATTATTATTATTTATTCAGTCAGCAAAACATCTGTCTACCACTTCTGAAAACGATGTGCCTAAGCTGTTATCAACTTCTCTCTACTATAACTGTTCATTTTCGTCATCACTAACAATTTGTCTTTTCTTTCTTGAGATCCTGTAAGCTCCACTTCTCCGCTGACTCAACTAAATCGCAGCATTCATATTGCTTACTTCTGGTAACAAACTGGCATGTCACTTGAACTCACAATTGAGGTTATCCGTTGATGTCGTTGCAAGACTTGTCTCGACCAACGTTAGCTCTCGGGTGACGACACAAGACAAAATCAAGATCGAGACAAGTCTGAAGTTAGTTTCGTCTCATGCGGAACACTATTTTCGAAGACTTCTCATTAAAATTCAAGGACGTTTCGCAGTTGCGATCAATTTGAAGTACTCCTAAAAAAAAATTATTCTGTAATTTCATTTTCCAGGAATTTTTCAGCTGGTCAAGGATCTGAAGTCCTATGAGTCCTGCTTGTGCTGCAGTTTTCTTTGTTTCTTCTATAGGCTTTGAGTTCAGCAGATACTGTTCATGCATTAGCCAAGACATGCCGCGAGTAAAACATAGATATAGCAGAGCAAGAGTAAGTATTGCACCGTCATCTGCTAATAAGATATGAAAGATGGCACAATAACTGAAAACTTGGGGGCACTGTGCTATGGGTTGAAGCAACTTTGCACCAAAAACACAAACTTTACAAATTTACAAGATACAAACTTTCTTTAACAGAATAATATGCCTAAAAACCTCATCACCTTGTAAATCAAATTAAAACCGTCGACACACAACACACCTTTTCAAGTCATATGGGCTCTTTATCAGTTAAACGGCTTGGAACAAATGGCTAAAACCTATATACATATAGTCTGTACTGAATCATGAGGATTTGATTGCATGTCTTGTCAACAAAAAAATGAATTGTTGATTTGATATTGAAGTCAACTTAAGGAGGCATGCTTAGAATCTAAGGAGATACACGAAACCCCTAGGATTAAATAAAAAAAAAAACTACTTTCTAAATTTTGGTTACCTTCAGAACTATGTTGGGTTCTGGTTGACTCTGAAGTGTCGGGATCAGACGTGTAGCGACGTTTTCTCGATGCTGGGCGTACTGACTCTTCGAGATCTCCTGACCATGAGACTGGAGGAGTAGGTACAGGTGAAGGTATAGGTAAAGGGGTTGTTGACAATGGGGGTGTAGAAAGAGGGGTAGTCGATGGCGGGGGTGTAGGTGCTGGCGGTGTATGCGTTGGCAGTGCAGGCTGTGGGGGAGTAGACGGCACAGGTGCCGCGCTCAAAGGAGGACACGCCGTCATAACCCTAAACAACACAAAAGAAAACCGGGTATTGGACAAGGAAAAACATTCATTTCATAATCGGTATGAATTAGTAATTCATACTAATTAATGCTGAGTACTAAATACACTGCTGAGTACTACTGAGTACTGCTACTGCTGCTGCTACTGCTGAGTACTACCGAGTACTAAATACTAAGTACATACTAAATACTGCTGAGTAATTTAAAGGACATGATGATGTGGAAAACTAACAACATAACTTTCATAACGATTTTAGATTTAAAGATACACACAGATGAAACATTCATAGTTAGAGCAAGAGATAGCCCTCAAGATGATAATATTTTAATTTTACTCGTGCTGCTGGACTCACTATAAAGGGCTTAGTACGTTACTAATTGGGGATCTTCAAATTAACAACCTAAACTCGTACACGCAGCTTGCCATTTCTGAGTTACAAGAACTAGATTGCAATTTGAGTTAAAAGAATATAGCTTGCCGTTTTTGAGTTACAAGAACTAGCTTGCGATTTTTCAGGTACAAGAGCTAGCATGTCATTTCTGATTTACAAGAACTAGCCTGCAATTTCTGAGTTACAAGAACTAGCTTGCCATTTCTGAGTTACAAGAGTTAGCGTGTCACTTCTGAGTTACAAGAGCTAGCACATAATTTCGAAGTTACAAGATCTAGCATGTCATTTCTGAGAGCTAGCATGTCATTTCTGAGTTACAAGAACTAGCTTTCCAGTTTTGAGATACAAGAACTATATCAATGCAAACAATTATCTATTTGATTGACGTTTGGCATGACTTGATTTAGGAATGCTTGCAAAATTCTTGACAGGAATGTCGTAATTTTGATTATAGAGTAGAAGTTTTAGTTTATTGTCTCAATGAAATAAACTCAGTACCACGATTCACTTGACTTATTTCTGTTTACAAGAATGATTCACTGCATGATGTAATTAATGGATAAAAAGTTGACAGTTCACTGAATGGTTAACTGAATGGTGAATCCCTCAGAACAATAGCTTTGAATAAATGGATAGAATGAGAATAATTCACTGCATAACTGTACGTATGAATGAATGAAGGAGAATAATTTACTGCATGATATATGTAATGATGAATCCTAAAGGCTGTGACGGACTCTACAGTCGAAGGTCGTGTTTAATTGCTTTGATGGCTGTAGGAAAAGGATGCACATTAAATGCACACTCTGTCAGCAAGTTGTGTTGGGTCACAATGTAACAAAATATCGAACATTGGTGGATCTATGCTTGCTCAATGTAGTCTTCAGGCAGAATATCAACCGATTGCTTCAAAAGGTTCGGAACCATGTGCTGTATTCCATTAATGGGGTTGACATGTCATCCCCCCACTTCTGCAGATTTGAATGTGGCATACCAAGCTGTAGGGCGTGTATTATCTAATGATCAAGCGGTATAATAGGATTAAATCCGACCTGCAGCGAATAAATATATAGACACGTTTGTAGGACGTGGGAATGTCTTATGTTGTAAATATTGCTTCATATCCCATCTCATGTCACAAACTCATCTCAGAGAAGTGCTGTTGGTTTCGTTTCTCAGTTACAGGCCAGTTGATTCAACATCGCAAGAATCTAATTTTATCACAGCAGCGCTAAAATGCATCAGTTTTCTGCACACAGGTGAACTGGCGTCGAGTCTGGTGGTGAAACACGCAATTTTTGCCTTACTCGGCCTTGGCTTACAGTAGCCATCGGCTAGCTGCTTCAGGCTCGTGGAACACTGTTGCAAGTGGAGCTACCACGTGCCTGGAGTAATCGTTGCTAGAGTGGCATTTTTCCGCATCCATCTATTAGGTTAAAACCTACATAGCGTATTTTTCACATGTAAATAGTTACAATCAGTCGTTCCAAATTTGACCGCATGGGGTCGCGAGAATGAACGAGATTTGAACCTGTGGTAATATTATCATGGACACTCCCTTTCATGAAGCGCCTGAAGCGACCTTTAACTGTTATAGTCTATCCAAGCCTTAATGGTGTATCCTTCAGATCGACAGCCGCTTGAATGAATGAATGAACGGGCAGAACAGTAACTACTGAGCAGAACAATTGGTATGCCCATTATATGGTCAATAGCCATTATGAATGATTGGATATAACTAAAACAAGTCACTGCATGGGTCACTTAATTCTGCACCCATCAGGTCAATGTGCAACGTTTTTAACATTAATATCCCTTGGGTACGTGTCCCTTGTGAACAGCCAACTAGGCTTACGGCCTTAGATCTTAGTCAATCACAATCACACAAATGGGCAACGAGAAATAGATGATAATACTAGTTTCCTGGGCTTGTTGCCCCTACAGGATCTTAAAACCCAACTTGAATCTTGAAAGAGCAGAATTCAATATAAGACGGTCAAGTGCCCCAGGTGTTGAGTGCTCACTCACAGAAAATGCCAGAAAAGGTGTCACACATAGTTACCAAGAACCAGAAGGGCCAGTGTGGCAGGCAATGTGTCAAAAGAAAGGCTTTTGATTTGTGGACGTGCTCACACACATATACATACATACAGGGTTCATACTCGCCTGTAAACTTAAGATTCCAGGACTTTCTCAGGTTTCCAGGACTTACCAATAAAAATAATTCAAGGACCACAAACAAGAAATTAACAGATAATGAGACGACGACAAAGTTTGTTCCACTAAACGATACTGCCAAAACACAGAACACTGGCGCTACCATCCCATTTCAGCGTAGACATTTTATATTTAGTTCCCGTGCATTACATGTTATTACTTTTAATTTTTTAAGTTTTCGTTTCAACATAATTAATTGCACACTGATATCCGACGTAAAAAAATTATTTTCATTTCCAGGATATTTCCATTTTTCAAGGACCCCCACAAACCTGTACATATAATAAAATTAGTTTTAAACAGGAAAATTGATCGGATAGAAAAGAGTAATAAATTGAAGACTACCATTGTCAGACAATCACTACCAGGAAGTAACGGAAGTAGTGCAATTTTGGAAGTCGTACGATATTAGTGTGCATGTAGTTGGGAAATGAAGCTCCACTTCTAGTTTTATTACTTCCTAGCTTCGTTCCACTCTGGACTAAACGTTGCCTCAGTACATGCCTCAGTTTTGCAACTTTAGTTTCAAACATGTGTAAATGTTGCAAAGGCATTCATTTTCCTATTTTCCCCCTCTTGAGAAACAGTTTTGCAATTGCATGTATGTCATTTTAAGTTACTGGAACAATCTATTGGTTTAAGAATGTATATACTAGGCAAAGTGGAAATAAGCCATCAGAAAAAATCATACACAGGAAATAACTTAGTACAGTAAAGGCGGATTCCCACAGCCTTTTCCATTTTGATTTCGGAATGGAATAGGAAAAGTGTAGCCAGTTGCTATGGCAACGACTCGACAGAGCATGCGCGGGACCTTTCTCTTTCCTTTCTGATCCAAAAGTTGACTCCAACCTGGTTAGTTTTTTTCCGAAATTGGCCGAAACGAAAGCAAATCGAAAACCCAGTCACAGCACGCAGTTGCTCCTGCGTGACACTCTACTGCAGTCGATCGCCAGCCCAACAAAGATGGACGCACGTTAAAGTACTGATATTTTAGTTGAGAAACACGAGGAGGTAACTTGCTTATCAGCTTAGAATAACTGATTGTGTAATTAACACAAATATAGCTCGTGGCCTAGATGTGCCGACAGATCGTAGTCTGTTAGCTACCGCCAGAAACTCGGCCCAGGTCGCTGTTGTGCACCCAGCGACGGAGGCTCTGTGGTAACCATGTGACGTTGACCAGCCCCCAGAGTAGCCTCGTTCAGGGGGCTGGTCAACGTCACATGAGACAGTACACAATAATACCGGAATTTAAGACAATGTTGTAGCTCAAGCCACTCAACACTACGGTACAAAACGTTTGGCGGTTGAGGCCTGTAAATCAAAAATACTAATTTATTAAATTACATACGGGCATTCGCAGGAATGTAGACAGTGAAGTGGATGTGGTCAACTGAGAAGCGCTACCGCGACTCCGCCATGTATTATTTTCAAGTACTCAATGCATATTACTAAGCCCCATTGTGGTTGGCTACTCTAGTGACTGGCATGGATTTTTAATCGCGTTATTTGATTAGAGAACCGTTTTGTTGTTTTTGATAGAAGTACAATTTTGCCTTTCCGATTCTGATTCCGAACTCAAAACGGAAAAGGCGGCGGGAATTTACCTTAAGCCATCTTTCTGCTCTTACGTTTGATTCATGATGTGGCTCGGATTCTAAGAGGAGAACCAGTTCATCTCCAGATCACTGTCGCACATCCTTTGCCGATATGGCCACTTGTCCACTGGCATAAAGATAACTCACTCAACTAGTCATAAATTATCTTTGAATTATCTTTATGCAAGTGGAGAAGTGGCCATGTCGGTACGGTAGTGATCTGTAGATAGAGATGGTTCGAATCCG
This sequence comes from Lithobius niger, assembly GCA_023313725.1. NCBI lineage: Eukaryota > Metazoa > Arthropoda > Chilopoda > Lithobiomorpha > Lithobiidae > Lithobius > Lithobius niger. Next base: position 86,469 of record JAHWFP010174276.1, on the reverse strand, counting down.
GTCACATCACTTGAATGAAACGAAGTACATAAAGGTGGCTTAATGTACTACGGTATTTCTAGGACGAGATTTTCACTGATAGTTTATTTCCATTTCACCATTACATTATTTACAGCTTTATGTCTATTATACATACTAGCTAAATAACTAGAGAACAGAAATAGACTCGAGACTACTTTTCCAAACTAGTCAACTTACAATTGAAAACCTGAAATTGAACTGTACCACTTGCATCAAACAGGGTATAAATTGGCAGAACTGGTCTTCCGCCAAATGCTGGCAAATACTTTAGCATGAATTTCTAGTCGCATATTACACTAGAAATCAGTAGCATATTGGTTGAGTAATACGCTGTGGGGCACAGTTTACATGAAATTCTAAAAAAAAAAAAAAACTACGCAACTATGAAGCGGAAATGGCGGAAGTGTGCGACTAGGTAGGTGTCAAGATTTTTACTTTCAGAACTGAATGTTTGTCCTTTTGTAAATATAATTAAAATTAGGGCACCATCAACTAGGTGGCTGACTTATGAGAGCGATGTTCATATTAAAACAACACAATTGCAAGAATTTAAAATAATTGAGTTTATTACGCATTAACAGTCAAAAACAAAACGTAAAAATTAAATTCAGTAGTGTGACAATCCCTGTAAGCGGCGATATGTTCGCGACCTTTTTTTGTGTTGTTTATCCCCAACAACCAATTCCAACTGTGCCTGGAGATCGCTGGCCAATATTTGATCGACCCCCGATGGGCATTTTCACCATGAATCTCACGTTGGCACGCTAGATGGCAGCGCAGCACACCCATTCATTCAGAGAGTATGTGCAAAAAATAAAATCGTTGGCAAAGCTGTTTTACGTGATACAAAATTTGAAACTTATCGATACAGCAGTTTTAATACCAGGATACATATTGACTTGTTTGCAACAGTAAACTTCTAAGGATCACTTAAACATGGCCGCTTCGCGATGCTGACTAATGACAGTTTTTTTGGGGGGTTATTCCTCAACCACATATCTGATCTCAGGTTTTTCTCGTGGTTAACCGGGTATGTGCATTGCGCACTGCAAAGCCTCAACTATATCCACAATTTCAAATCATTTGGAGCTACAGCATTTCCGAGCAATGAATACTGCAACAAAGTTTGCATTGGAGCTCTTTAATAGCAAAGCTTTGCTCTAAACATACAAATCACACCAGTTGACTAGGTCTACACAGTTGATTGATAATAACATCTAACGGGAAAAAATGGTACAAACAATTATTTAAAAAAAATCGAATTCTTTCTTAATATAACCATATAACTATATTCGTTAACGGTGTGAATCGTACACCTAACTTAAGTCTTTGGCATAAAGTTTAGTTTCGGCACAGTTTCAATTTAACTTTAAAACGATCTGTTAATTATTTACGAATACAGGCAAACGTTTGAACTTATTTTTCAATTCCTGTTCATTTTTAGTTTAGTTAGTCATTTAAAAAGAAAATCAATTTCTTGACCCCTAAGTCAGCCGAAGCAATTTAACGCTCATGTGGCTGAACAGGCTCAATTTTGAACGTTACCCAACTTTTCGAGGAAAGATCTGGTAAAGGGGGAGCTAACCCGGAGATTTGATCCGGGAAACCTCTGATCATCGTAGGGGTCAAGAGATTGTCCAGAATTAGCCAGAATAGTTCCTATATCCGCTGAAGGAGCATAACGGCCACTCACGCTACCCTGGCCGTCAGTCCTTGTGGGGACTTTGCCAAGGTCCCTTGTCCAGGCAAAGTTTGACGACTGCATCGATTTATGGCTTAGAAAAATAAAGGCAACTTTTTTTTGCACCAATATATTTTTCGCACAAAAGTGGGCAGATACACACAATAAATTTCTGTCATTTTGTTATGGGTCAACAGTGAGTATTGTATGAATGCAACACACGACACTCACTTAATATGAAACACTATGTATTATAACACAAGTGTAATTTGCTTCAGTTCATCTTTATCCGAGTGATGTTCCACATTCAGCACATGTTAGCCTTCAAAATAACAAAGGGACAAAACAATGGTATACAAGGTGCCAGGTTTTAGTTTAGCAGGAAAAGCAGTGCAACAAATAACTAGCTCATCATAACAGGCCAAGGTGTGAGACAACTACATGCAAAGCAGGAATGTCAGGACTCTACTTAAATGCCTAATTATTGTAAACAGGTGCTTAATTTCCAATAGTTTTCCGCTTATGGGACAACTCAATTAATACATATCAGCTGATGTCCATTGTCCACTTTGACAATCAGGTGCACAAACGCTTGGTAATACATGAAATACACACATAGTATTTCTGAGTAATCATCGGGTAATTCTAGAAATCCAGTGGTATTCATGGTAACCTTCAGAAATCCATAGGGGATCAAAAGGCGTTTGTTTGGAGTTAATTGTTTGAAGACAAGACTGTCAACATACCTTGGAATCTTGCATTTAGGAAAAGAGAACATGAAAAATGTGTCCGGCCAGCCACACACTGGCATCCAAGCCGTGGCATTCTCAAGATTGTCATGGTGCAAAAGGTGTACGGTCCGAACTTTGAATTGTTACGTGGAAAATAAGTACAAAAGTTGAAGCAAGCATATAGAATTTCAGAAAACGGCAGGATGAAACATGCGGTGGAAGCATGCACCATTCTAGTGGTAGCGCTAAAGAAACGTTGTTGGCCTCTTTTGTGCATTAAATTGTGAGAGCCACTTTCAAGATACCTACTGCATGCCTTTTTTTCTTCGTTTCTAAATTACGACACACACTGTTACTCCAGATTTTAAACCCCCGACACACCATAGTAAAAATAAAAGTTTCATTCAAACAAGAGTTTACTCTTAGCATATCTCAGCTCATCTTTATCTCAAGATTCGTACACAGCAGACAAAACTATTTTCAAGACTTTTCACGGCAAATTTAAAGCCAACTTGAAAACTTTTCGCGGACAATTTAAATTCCAACTTCAAGGCTTTTCGCAGCCAATTTAAAGCTAACTTTAAGGCTCTTCTTCTGTCAATACATTGTACACACAAGGCCTGGAAGACAAGCTTTATATGTTACTCTAGCTGTGTTTGTTGATCTCAAACAAAAGCATTTGACGCAGTCAAACATGAACGTTTCGTCCCAAAGTGTCTTACTATGGAATTAGCGAAACCAGTGGATTCAAGTCACCTTAACAAGCATTACCAGTTTGTACGTGTTTCAGGATATTCGTCTTTTGAACCCATTGTATGTGGGGTACCACAATGTTGCATACTCTGCCCATTACTCTTTCTTTTCTGCATCAATGAACCAAAAGCGAATACAGAATGAAGTCTTGGAGGGGGCCGGAAGGTGATTTTTCTGCATTTTCACGTATTTTTTGTCTTAATTTTCCGGATTCATTTGCCCCCTATCTTAGATCCGCCCATTTCAATGAACTACCCAAGGTGCCACGTCTGCTTCAGACGATTTTATCTGCTGATGGCACTACTTTCTAAGTATCCGGCCCAGACCTTGGCCGTAAATAATGAGCTTGCAAATTGTAAAATTGTATTTAACAACAGTGTAAATTCGATAAAATTTCTCGTCCATAAGATTGATCCCCATGTAAATTGGAATAACTATTATCTTTTATTGCTAATAATATTGGTAGGGGTACAAGGTTAGTTCACCAACTCAAATATCTTCTTTCATCTGATGCAACTCTCCCCAATGTCGGTCACCATTTGACAATTGGCGACTTCGAATTATCCTTACTCGCCAAAACGGCGACTAGCAATACGGAAAGCCACTCAAAAAAGGATATCTCGGGAACCGTAAAGTTAAATGTGGACAGTTTGCGGCACGCTTAGATTTATAAGTGCTACATAATAGCTTTTTCTGCATTAATACTGAGGTTGAAAAAATTGCAAAATTTCATAAATGCATAAATCAGAGAAACCAAGCATCATGCAAGACGTATCGTGGCAAGAAGAAATTGTGAAATGGTTTAGTGTGTCCCATAGCACTAGCCAAGTAGCGACTAATACTGGACTGATACCCAGCTCTTTGCGATTGTTATAACATTCTCTCATACATCCACATGTCAATTACTGTACTTTAACGTGGATGAATGCCTGTTAAGTCCAATGTTTTGAAAATCTTGCAGCTTCAAAAAAAGTGGTTAGGTCCCTTTTTCACAAACAATGCAGGGAGCATAGCCTATCCCTGTTCCAACAAGCAAATATTTTACCATTCAACGAATTTGTTCGATTCAAATAATCTCTTCTATGTTTTGAAAAATAAATCAATGAACGGCTGCATTATTCCAAATTCTGATATTCATTTTCATGACACACGACTATCTCGTAGGTGCCACACACGCTACAATTCAACCAATATTAGTCAACGGTCCATTTTGATCAAGTAGACAAAATTTAGAATGCTATGACCCAATTAAATTTAGCTTACCAACAATTTTTTTTTCAATATTTCAAAACACTGTGTGTAATAATTTTCTGCATAATGCTGAACTTATTCCTGTCTTGTTATTTTGCTTCTCAGTTTGTTTTATATTTCCTTGAATCCCTATTCTGTAATTCTTTGCAGGCTTTTTTTTACCATGACAATAATTATTATAAGCCATTCGTTTTATTGTTCTAATTGTTAACCATGCCTTTCGGCTGTCTTGCAATCCACATTTTTCCTACGGGCCTTTATAAAACTTTACTCGTAACAATGGCAGTTTGTAAAACATGATTTGTTACGTAAATAAAGCCTATTTCTTCCTTTCTCCTTTTTCACGGCCAATTTAAAGCCAACTTCCAGGCTTTTTGTAGCCAATTTAAAGCCAACTTCAAGGCTCTTCGCGGTCATTTTAAAGCCAACGTCAAGGCTTTTTTTTTTGCGACCAATTTAAAGGCTTTTCGCAGCCAATTTGAAGCCAAATTTAAGGCTTTTTACTCAGCCAATTTAAAGCCAACTTCAAGGCATTTCGCAGTCAGTTTAAAGCAAATTTCAACCCAACTTCAGGCTTTTCGCGACCAGTTTAAAGTCATCTTCAAGGCTTTTTCCACAGCTAATTTAAAGCCAATTTAAAGGTAACTTCAAGGCCCCTTGTTTGCACACTAAACTGTCAAAATTACATAATAATATTCCAGGGGTAGAATTACCAAATTTGCACTCCAAATCTGTTACTGGGGTGCAAAAAAGTCTTTGGAGTGCAAAATAAAAATGTAAACCAACACTGTGGTCTCCTATTTTATAGCAATGAAAACTTTAACATTCAGCATCTGAATAATATATACTGTTTTCCTGCACTTTGCTTAAAACTCACTTAAACTTCACTATTCAACTAAAAAACCTAGACACATAAGTTTAATCAAAAACTACTTTAATTTAACTACTTTGGAAGGAGTTTAACTTTTTTGGAAGGAATGGTGTAACAGGAAATCTAATTCCAAGCTGTTTAAAATGCCACAAACCGCAAGTCTCTACCTTGTGTGGTTCAAAAGTTATGAAAAATTCAACTTTGGTGTACAATTTTGCACTCCAAGAATTGCTTCTGGAGTGCAAAGTGTGATTTTGGAGTGCACTTTGCCCCTGTGTATCCGAATATTTCAACCCCTGATATTATTCCACTTTTTGCTGCTCTCACAATTTATTTTAATATAAGGATTTAGAAGTCTTATTTTAAAAGGGGGAGGGGGGACCCCTTTACTTCACGATTTGACATACCCAGGCTTAAGTGTTTTGTGTATGTGTGTGTGCTTTAGAACAGTTTTTTTTTTTAAGTTTGGTTAATTTCACATGTAGGCTTATACCTCTTTTTTTTTTCACGTAACTGTAGTAAACTTCAGGGTGGCGTTCAAAACCTGGTGATGAAATTCCCTGATATTTCCAGGTTTTCCAGATCAATACTAACACTTTTCTCCGATTTGTTTTTGGTCGAAGGAAGGTGCAGTACCGGAGTAAAAGGGGTAAAACTTTGTTTCGCATATCACTCAAGTCGTAATAACTATATCGCATTACTTTGCTAAATAAAAAATTGAACAGCCATAACTGGGAAGGGACCGTTCATTATTTATCAACGGGGGTGGGCTGGCGGACTGTCGTCGCCAGTACAAAAAAAATTCATGGTGTTAGTGATTTATTGGGCCCCCCCCCCCCCAAAAAAAAAAATGTGTATTACAATTTTCATGAAATGAGTGGACGATACGTACTAGGCCTAGTTTAATACCTTGTGGAATGTTCTCTGAGCTAAATAAATTTATTAACATTCTATAACTTCCATTTACTCTCTCGCAGATTTTTTCATGACCCCACCCCCCCTCCTGATAGCAACTTCAAAAATATTTTTAGCCCCCCTCCCTCTTCCTATAAAAATTTTCATGCCCCCCCCCCCCTCATTTTCGCCGGCCCACCCCCGTTCATAAATAATGAACGGTCCCTAAAGAGTAAGAAAAGGCCACAATCTGAACAAAACTAAAAACCCACTTAACACGTAACGTCCCAGACTAACTTTCGCCTTTATCAGAAATGAAATAAAACAGAAATAAGGTTTTAACTGAAGAGTGAAGGTTTTAGAAGTTAAAAATTCAATCCGGGTTAGCTATTCTTTATAGGTGAAAGATTTTCCGGAAAAGTTCAAATTCTCTGATTTTTGGTAAATATTTTTCAAATTCCCTGAATTTTCCCAGTTTTCCTCTGAACTTGCATTAACAGAGTAAACCAGTGCAAATTAAATAAGAGTCACCTTCCCACCAATGGACGAGGAGGGAGAAGATATGTATTATACCACACGCCATGGCTGTTTGCTGTGACGTGCACATCACGTGACTGGGCTAGTCCAATCAGAAGGCCAAACAGCCGTTGTGCATGGTTTAATTGCAATTTTAATTATAGTCGAACGATTCCTTGGACTGAAAGAAACATACGGCCTCGGACGACATTGCAGTCCTTGGAATTAATCAAAGAAAAAGTGGGTGAAAAACCACTTATCAGCCAACCACTGTTGCGCGCAGATGGAAAAGCCACGGGAAAAACGCCCGAAAAAATAGCATAAGTTAAAAAAAAAAAGTGGCGGATAATAGCTGTACGAAAAAAGCTAAAGGAAAAAAAATCCACTAACAAAAAAATAGTTGTTTTGTCGACTATTATTTTTTTCATGTTATTGTTTTTTTTATAGGTTAGGGTAATACCGATTTCGCATTGGTAAATTCAAGTGGCCCTGGCCGTGCCAAGGAGGGCTGGGCACCGTTTTTTTAACCAATGCGAAATCGGGCCAGTATTTCAAGAGCCGGCCCGGCTCACACCAATGGTGTGAACGGCCAAGATCGCGTTGTTAACTAACGCAAAATCAAATTAGGATGGAGCCGGCCGGCGCCGCTTCAATCAGAATGGCCCGCCCCAGTACAGCCTGGCCGCTTGAATTTACCAATGTGAAATCAGTATAAGTCAGTTGCCTTGGCTCGAATTTCACCAGGCAGGCAAGAGAAGTTTCACCAGGAAACATATTTTTCCTGCAGCTTTTCTCCACGCCTTTTTCCGTTTGGTGGGTTTTTTTTTTCTGGCTAGCCCTCTCCACTCTCTGCTTTATTTTCCTAGGTTCGCTGCAAAATGGAGCTGTAAATATTGTGCAAAACAATTCTGTTACAATGACCTCATTCCATCATGCACCGTCACGTACTTAAACTAAATTCAATACCGTCTCCAGACTTTGACAACAAAATTGCCATTTTCAATTTTGTTACAAATTTTAGACAACAAAATTGGCTTTTAAATTTAAGGCTTTTCAAAGAACTCAACATGCATAGAACTCTTTTGTCTCCTTCAATGCGTTGCCTAGCAACCAACAGGGATGATGGGGGGGGGGGGATCGTGTCTCCAGACATAAACATCTTAACAGAAACCAGTTGAGTATTCCATTCGATAGATCACCATCTGGTTTTCTGGTGCATGTTGTCTGGAGATAAAAAACTGTTCTTCCAGTATAGGTTGGTGATCAATAGGCAACAACATTTACTGCAGATTTTATATGCTCATTACGTATAGGATCATGCACATGTTTTATATCAAAACAACTGTTTTCAAAGACCTATTACGGCTTTCAACACATGACACATATGGCATACAAACAAGAAATACGATTTTACAGTTTACTAGTTCTCCATAGAAACTGCTCATTGGCATATTAACATCCATGCGTATTCAAAGAATTTGTTTCATTTTGGCAAGGTTCTGATTAACCGAGCCTGTTAAAACTTTTTTAATTTTTTTTTTTGGGGGGGGGGGGGCGGGACTAGGATGCTGAAAATCATATAAAATCGTATTTCTAGTTGACTTTAGTCTTGGCCTTGTTGTTTTCTGTGAGTCACTTGTCTCAATATTTTTTAATTTTAAATCGTCTTGTTTTTGTTGCCATTCACTGTTTCCACGGTAGCCCCCTTGCTCCTCCGTACACCCAACTGAATCTAGGAAAAAATCCGAAGGAAGGTCGAGAGAAAAAAAGTACTTGGGGGG
>JAHWFP010174276.1:59728-77870 GCA_023313725.1 Lithobius niger | reverse complement strand
CCCCAGAAGCTCGAGGAAGAAAGGCCATGGGAGAAAAATTCAAGGAAGAAAAAAGCATTTGCGAAAGTCGTTCCCTGGTGAAACTCGCAGCTCACTTCGTGAAATTCGAGCTACAGCAACTGACCAAACCTACAACAGGAAAAAAAAAAACAGGACAAAACAACAAAAATCACGAAACTGTTTCCTTCCTTCTTCAGCCTGACTTCCCCCGGGGCCTTTTTTCCTTCCTGGATTCCACCGACCATTTATCACCTTTTTTCCAGTACTTTTCTTCCTGAATGTTTTCCATATGGACTTACTTATTTTTTCCTCGGACTTCTCCCCCCCCCCCCCCCAACTTACTGCCCAACAACCATCGTTTTACTGTGTTAAGCTGTCAGCAGTTATTTATTTATTCCGTTCCTCTTCCTCATATAACGAATTCTTCATCATTTATTCGCTCCAAAATACCACACAAATCGTCATGGATCCTGCCATATTCAGCCTGGAAGTGTGGAGTGCAGATCCGGTAATTGCCTGTAATATTTTGTGCCATAAATAATTTAGTAGGGCACGAAAAACCCAGGGCATGAAAAACCCATTCTACAGAATCTTAAGATACCACATTTACATTTACGCCTCTTAATGGCAGTTGGTTACCTGAAATCAAACTGCTCTCACCCATAGAGATCTCTAGACAGACTGTTTGGACTCGTCAGTAGAGAATACTCTGTGCATGAGAGCAAAGGCACGCAATTACCACCAGCAACGTGCCTTTGCTCTCTTCCACAGAGTATTCTCTACTGACGAGTCCAAACAGTCTGTCTAGAGATCTCTATGGGTGAGAGCAGTTTGATTTCAGGTAACCAACTGCCATTAATAGGCAAGGGCGGATCCAAGGGAGGGGCCGAGGGGGCTGCGGCCCCTTCCAAGACAAATGAACACGGAAAAATTGGCGAAATTTCTCAAAAAACGCAGGCAAATTACGACAAAAATGTACGAAAACATAGAAAAATCATCCTGCGGCCCCCTACAAGACTTCGTTCTGGATCCGCCCTTGTTAATAGGCCTAAAATGTGGTAGCCTAACATTTTGTAGAATGGAGCCCCAAACAAGCAGTCGTTTCTGCTGCCTACTTTGCTGAAACCAGTCCAGGATCTGTCCCGGGTTTTTCATGCCCTACTAAATTAAGCAGGGCACAGGCACATTGCTGGTGGTAATTGCGTGCCTTTCCTCTCATCCACAGACTATTCTCTACTGATGAGCCCAAACTGGGACGAAACAGTCCGTCTTAGAGATTTCTATGGGTGGAGCATCTTGATTCCGAGGCAGATATCAAACCCAGAACCCAAACAAGCGAAAAAACTTTCCATGTTCTAACTCTTCAAAATTAAATACGCCGACACATGTGGTGTACCGATTCTGATACCATTTCCGGTTCGGGATCGCCATATTGAAACCGCCATCTTAATTAGGCCGGCAGTGAATACCATTTAAAATTAGCATTAAAATCAAACTTCAGTATTTTCCTCCAGCAAATTTACTTTAATTCATAGATATGAAAACATTTTTTTTTCTCTAAAGTAAATCCAGAGACGAAGATTTTCCACTAAATAAAGGTGTATTGTTGAAGTTCTACTAACTCATCGAAGCAGAAATTCACCCAAAAGCAACATCGAAAATCGAGCAACAGATTCACTTTTACACAACTAAAATACAGAAGACCTGAGACTACGCCAGTGGACTGAGCAAAGTAAACCATTTAGTTTGTTATAGATTCTGAAGGTGAGGTGAAAGGATGACTTAAACGCTTACACCACAAATAAAAACAAAATCAACTAGGGATATAATTGAATTATCACGATCACGATTACTTGACGAGCGAAAGAAGCAAGTGAACGAATCCAACACAAATCTTTACGAGCACTCCTAGACAGCTCTGCTACCACGTGCGAGATCTGCTATCGAAATAATAAAAAAAAAAGTGACCGCATTGTTTCAAAACATGTACAATGCGAGTAATAGCATAGTGTAGGTTTTCTACAACCGTTTGTAACTATTTTCCGCATTTTCACACTAAAGGAACATTCAATATGGCATATTATGGAAAATGGAATTGTATTGCTCATGTAGTGCTCGGGGCCCCAAGCCTTACAGATCGGGTTCCCTTTCTGCTACTAAAAATAAACTGACCCATTCAACGGAAAACCTGAATATCATCGAAAATATTTCAGGTCGGAATTTCCGCTTTCAACTGCTGAATTTCATGAAACTTCAACCAAACAGGAACAAAACTCAGAATGTTATTATTTCCCCCAAGGGACAAACACACAAAGAAACACAAAAATAGAACTTCAGTTGAGTGTTCTACATAGCTCACTTCGCTTGTTCTGCCTATGAGAAGAATTAAAGAAAGTTTATAAAGAACTTTGTAAAATATCCGCTTTTTCTTAACAATGATTAATATTTTTAGTCAACTTACTATTCCTGTTTTTTTGTATGAAGCTAGGAAATATTATCTCAATGTAAATATCCCACCGGAAAAAAAAAAAAAACCCTGCAGTCACAATGTTTTCTTACTGGTAAATTATGACCCCCAAGTGGGCTTTTCTGGCAGTGGGGAAACTCAGGAAAGTGGGAGGCTGTGGGCTTTGCTCGGCAAAGATAAACATCCTAAAGTCTCCTCGATCAGAAATGCCGGAAACTCACTGCCGGCATATATGAAGAATGAAAGCGGGTATATATAATGAAACCCAATACACGATGTGCTAGATGCATGTGCACCAGTAGCACTACATCATCGACATGCGAGTAATGTTTCTGCGGGATAATGTTTCTGCGGGAGAGCGCTGCGGACACTTCCGCATTTGGTATTGTGTGGTTGAAGGACTTTTTTAAACAAACCGTTCGGAAATTTTTCATCAAAAATACGAATCTAGGAAAAAAAAACCGAGGAAAAAAAAGCCGCGGAAAAAAAAGCTGATAGAAAAAAAAGCCCCGAAAAAAAAGCCGCGGAAAAAAAAGCTGATGGAAAAAAAAGCCGATGGAAAAAAAAGCCGCGGAAAAAAAGGCCGTGGAAAAAAAAGCTGATGGAAAAAAAGGCCGATGGAAAAAAAGCCGTGGAAAAAAAAGCCGATAAAAGAAAGAACGCGATAAAATCCTGGTTCAAAATTTACAAAAATACTACCTAAATGTAGTTACGTGTGTATTAATCATTCATTAGCTGCATGTTGCTCGATCAAGGTCACCTTTGGAATCCCGAAAAGGAAAAGAAGTCACAAGTTTTCTCCCAACTTCCTTAACAGGGAAGGTGGTGGGGGAAAGGGTCGTCCTCAGTTTGGTCGTGTGTTTAAATTATTCACTTTTTTTTTGCAGTGAGGGGGGAGGGGGAGGAGAGGGTGGCGGGAAAGGGTTACGATCCAGAAAAAAATATTAAAATGTTTGCAGAGAAATATCAAAATAACTCTAAAAACAAAAAAAAAGGTAAAGGAGTTCGGGAATAAAAGTATGCTTTCCGGAATTTTTTTTTAGTTGTCCAAGTTACGGATTTAAGGCAAATTTATGATTTCCTGATTATCCCCCCCCCCCCTCCCCTCCTATCCAAATTATGGCGGAAACTCGTCATTTCATGATTTATCCTTTAACGATTGAAGGTCACCCAACCAAAGTGAGGACGACCCTTTCCCCCACAACCACCCCAGTTAAGGAATTTGGCAGGAAACTTGTGATTTCTTTTCCTTTCGGGTTTCCAAAGGTGACCTTGATTGAGCAACATGCAGCTAATGAATGATTAATACACACGTTAAGTGCATTTAGGTAGTTTTGTTGTAAATTTTCAACTACATTTTTTCGCGTTTTTTTTTTACTATCGGCCTTTTTTTCCGCGGCTTTTTTTTTCCATCGGCCTTTTTTTCCATCAGCTTTTTTTTCCGCGGCTTTTTTTTCAACGGCTTTTTTTTCCATCAGCCTTTTTTTCCGCGGCTTTTTTTTCCAAGGCTTTTTTGTCCATCAGCTTTTTTTTCCAGGCTTTTTTTTCCGCGGCTTTTTTTTCCCAGGCTTTTTTTTCCGGTCACGAAAAATACATATTCACAAAGAAAGTGTTTTATTTAATATTGCCCCAAATTTACGTTTTCTATCTTGTGCAAGGGATATTGTTTTCAGGATATATTTATACAGGGATACTCCCCCCCCCCCCCCTTACCCTTTTGTACAGTCTTAAATCCTTGAGGTCACAGAATCGATTCTTTGTGTGCCTAACCATGTACAAAAGCACAGGAGAGGGGGGGGGGGGGCTTTTCTTACCAGACTTTTAATATTAAGTTTCAAACCTAAATCCAATAAAAAAAAAATCCAGCCCAGCAACACCCAATCATGCCATTGAAATAAAAAAAAAAACATTCAAGGTCTTTTTCAAGACATACGAACCTTCTTACTTGCTCACCAGCAATGCTTAAAACAAACAATAATCAGGCCCAAACAAGTTTGGCCACCAAGCAGTAGGCGTCGGAATCTGATCCTAGGCAGTAAGGTCAAACCTGATAACCGACTTCTATCGACCAACTTAGCCAACAGACTCTGGACTTTGCCCAAAGCAACAAGCAACCCACATACGGATATCCTGTTTCCTCTAGTTCCAAAACCGGTTCCAGCCACCAGCCTTAATCTTTTAATCCCCGATTAGAAGCTGGTTTAGGGTTCCCAGGACTGACTTTCCTCCGAAGTGCTGAGCTCCATAACTTCCTGAAATGGGAGCTTATGTAGGAGCTTAGTCATCACGGTACGAATCAGAAACAAGACCGAGGGAGGGGGAGAGGAATAGGGAGGGACCACAATTCTAGCTATTGAGCTAAAAATAGACGCAAATTTTCAAAGGAAACTAAATTAAAAGACAAAGGGGGAGGGCAAGAAGGAGCGCCAACAATTATAACTTAAGCTAAAATGAGAAGGAAGTTTTCAAAGGAAACTAATCCATCTAAGCCTGGGGGAAATTGAAATAGCAGCTTCTCTAACAAAAGAGGAGACCAGAACTAAACAAACTCGCTGCAAGCTGGGCTAAGTTTATTTTGACAGAACTGGCACAGTGGGGGTTCGTAAATCCTCCCTCCCCACCAACCTCGCAGCTGCTACCAATCCAAACTCGTTCATCTGGAGGCAGTTTGGTACCGTTAGGAAAAGAATGCCCAAGAGCAAACTCCGCTCTGCCTCCAGACTGGTTGAGTTTGGCTTGGGGTTTTCGAAGGCCCTGACTGCCTAGGGAGGAAGCCAAGATAAACTGATGAAATTCAGTTTCAAGGCAGTAAAAGGGCATTTAGTAAAACATGGACTGGGTCTTTTTTTGTTGGGTGAGTTCAGGTCAGTTATTTGGCACAGTAAGGTTTAGATTGACCTCTTTTTGGCCAGTTTGGGCGCTTTTTTGGCTCAGTTTTGGTCTTAGTGCATTATTTGGCTCAGTTGGGGTATTTTTTCTGGTTCTGTTTGGGGCATTAGTGCGTTATTTGGCTCAGTTAGTGTCAGTTTCGGCCCCGTTTGGGTTAGTTTGTTTTATTAGGTTCAGTTTGGCTTGGTTGGGTTTACTGTGTTTTTTTTTTTTTTGGTTCAGGTTGGCTTAGATGGGTTAGTTTTGCTCAGTCCATGTTTTACTAAATGCATGTTTTCGGAATGTTTTCTTAATTTGGCACAATGACTTCTCTAGCGTTTTTTTTTTTAAGTCTAGGTCAGTTACACGATTCGCATCGTCGTTCTGTTGGTTGGGAGACGACGCTAACCACTTAGCTGTTCCTGCCCGCTTTGCTCCCGGTCCCCGGAGACCCTTTACAAAGCTGGCAACGCGCATTGGGATTTAGTTTTTTCGTAAACTAGGCTTAGCACAAACTAAACCATTTCAATATAGGCGAGTGGTGTCCCAGTTTAGGAGACCAGAGATGACTGTACAAAATAGGCTTAACACGAACAAAACAACAGTTTTCAATATAGGTGAGTGGTGTCCCAGTTTAAGAGACAAGAGATGACAGTACAGAGTAGGCTTAACATGAACAAACCATTTGCAAGATACATGTATGGTTTCCCAGTTAAAAGACCAGCAATGATTGAATAAACAAAACAACTGTTTTAAGATAAGTGAGTGCTCCCAGTTTAGGTGACCAGAGACGGTACTGCGAACTAGGCCTAGTGCAAACGAAGCCTCCATTTTCTAGAAAGGGGAGCGGCCAACCAGTTTAAGGAGACCAGAAATGATTGTGCAAACTAGGTCTAATGTGAACGAAGTCTCCATCATCGGGGTAGGAGGTAGAGGTCGGAGATTTAGAGGAATCAGGGATGAGAGTCACTCAGAGTGAAAAAAGAGGAAACGGCAAGAAAATAGGTTAATTTGTAGTTTTTTTTGGGGTGCTTTAAGGTATATTTTAGGTGATTTGCAAGGCTCAAAAAAGAGGAAATCCGCCTAAAAGAGGAAGAATCTCATCCCTGAGGAATGGTATCCCAGTTTAGGAGACGTGGTATGGTAGTGTGAACTAGGCTTGAATCTGGTATTTAGGATACGGCAAAGAAAAAAAATGAGAAGCATTAATACAAAAGGGTAATAATGACAGAATGAGATAGGAATCAAAAATTTAAGGAAAAAAATGGAATTACCGATAACCACAGCAAACAAACAAATATGTTCTCTGAACCAAAGCCTAACCTCGTAATCAAACCCTTATTACAGATGGAGAAATACCAATTGGCGGTAAATGCAATGCAGCACTGCCAAGAAAAAACAGTGAAGCTTATACAAGCAGATTAATAAAATACAGGGGTGCTGCCGGGATTACCAGCCTTCTTCACATTCCCACTTTACATTTTTCCCCCACATTTTTTACATACCTGCTTCTCATTTGTTTTCTTACATTTTGCACAGCTACTTTTTATTTTTGTATCCCTATTTTTTCATATTCATATATCACACCAGTTTCACAATTCTTTAATAAAAATTTTTCTTTTCCAGTAGCCATTGTAATTTCTCTATAATTTCACTCAAAGAGAGCGAAAGCTAATTCAAAGCGACTCCGCCCGTAAAGCAACCAATTTTTTTTTGTGTGTTCTAGCCACAGACACGCCTAGGTAATTCCCAAAATTAGGGCGAATAATTTGATCGTTTTTATTCATTTGCGCGTTTTGCCTTTTTTTACACCAACACTCGTATTTTTCACATTTTCTACATGTTTTTACACCGGCAGCATCTCTGAAATAGGAACTCCATAACTGAGTGTAAAACCTAAGACAAAGTAGACGAATTTTTTTCCAATTACAGCAGCTGAACCAAAACACACAAGAGAATAAATGCGTTAGGGTAGCCGGGGGACTGTTTGTGCTTGTACGTCTCAAGGCCCATGCCTGAGGAAGATTGGCCAGTAAAGACCATAGAAAATTGGCTGGTTTTGGAGAAAACAAATAATTTTGATACAGAGTAACTAAACGTAAGTTAATAAGAACCCAGTTACCTACCTACATCACAATTCAATTCACAAGCCTTAATTCAAGAAATATTTTCTAGGAATCATCGTTTTATGTCGTGTACACAAAAACAACTAATTTCTTCCAATTTCATATTTGATTACCACCAAGGTAGTAAACACGTAAAAAAAGCTTACACCGAGATGAAATATTATGAAAGTAACCTGAATACAATTTTTTTTTAACACAGTATTTTTTTTACAATTAAACACTATTAGTGTTCACCAGTTGTCTCATATTCTCGCTCACTTCAACGTTATCCCACTTCATGGAAAATTATATGGCATTATTTGATAAGTGAGTAATGATAGACTAATGATAGACAAACATGTTATTTTTATCTTATGTAATTATATGTCTATTTGAACCAAACACGCAACAGGTGCAACTCCCTTCTGCTTCACTAAAAGGACTATTATTTTATGTACAATTTTCAAACTATTGAATTACTGTCGAGTACCTTCTGCTATTATCTCACCAGCATCCAACTTGAAGTGATATGTAAATACATTTTTCTTTCATCGTTGGACATAAAAGGCAGACTGCCTGAGTGGGGAACCCGTGTAGATGCCTTACTCTCAGCGACAAAATTCCTCCCCGCTTAGGGAGTCTGACATTAAGTCGACAAGACAACAGAAATACATTTGCATCTTTATTTAACATAACTGAGCACATTAGCTTTCTATGGTGTAGAAAAAAAGATTTACCCAACATCAATAGAATGTTCACAAGTGTTTAAAATTCTGCATTCCAAGAGTATCGCACAAATTTTACTCTGCTGCAACCCAGGTTGGAGGTGTTGATGTCAGCCTAATTCGACTTCATTCTATGGATGAAAGAATATCTGTTTTTCCAAGCTTCCTCGTACCTACACAGCTGTTACTGTTATTTGCAAAGTCATCTTTGCCCGCCTACCAACTTACTGTGCAAATATAACAGGCACAGAAACTATTGACACCTTAAAGCTCCAAACGTATAGCTACACCTTTTCCCTGCAATGTAGAAACTAAGTGATATGATTGGTGTGCTGAGGGAAGGGAACAAGCTATTAGTACCAACAGGACTTAGCATCTGTGATTTCCCTGCTAATCAGTGCCTACAGCTGTAGGAACAAGTAAAGTAAGTTCCTAGTTTGCATTACAATGAATCTTTGCCTTACCCTACACTTCCAAAGATAGGTCTAGCCTCAGAGTTCCCTGCCTACAGCTGCAGGAACAAGAAAGGTAAGTTTCTGGTTTCATTACAATGAATCTTTGCCTTACTCTACCCTTCCAAAGATAGGTCTAGCCTCAGGGTTCCCTGCCTACAGCTGTAGGAACAAGAAAGGTAAGTGCCTGGTTTCCATTACAATGAATCTTTGCCTTACTCTACCCTTCCAAAGATAGGTCTAGCCTCAGGGTTCCCTGCCTACAGCTGTAGGAACAAGAAAGGTAAGTGCCTGATTTCCATTACAATGAATCTTTGCCTTACTCTACCCTTTCAAAGACAGGTCTAGTCTCAGGATTCCCTGCCTACAGCTGTAGGAACAAGAAAGGTAAGTGCCTGGTTTCCATTACAATGAATCTTTGCCTTACTCTACCCTTCCAAAGATAGGTCTAGCCTCAGGGTTCCCTGCCTACAGCTTTAGAAACAAGAAAGGTAAGTGCCTGGTTTCCATTACAATGAATCTTTGCCTTACCCTACCCTTCCAAAGATAGGTCTAGCCTCACGGTGTAGTGGAGAATACAATTCCAGGCCAGGGCAAGGTTAAGATAGGGTAAAATCTAATTTCCACTACACCAAATCCTCATCTTACCCCGCCTTTATAAATGCCGGTCTTGTCTCAAGGTGCAGTAGGGACGCAGTTCCTGGCCAGGGTAAGGAAGACAAGAATTTTCTAGCCGTCCCTAGCTCACATGGAGTGAGGGAGGGCATGGGATCAGATACAATGGAAACGGTCCGACTTCCGCAAACCCGCCTTTGTTGCTTAGCAACAGTCTCAGGCTAGAGAGATATGTAGTGCGCGGCAGAAAGCAGGTGGCTTTCAAATTTTTGACGGTGAATGGCAGAACTATATGTTGGAAGGAAATGTGCATCCAAGTGGACTGTCCAGGGTTAGCATGTGTGCATGTGTAGAAGTAACGACATGGCCAACGATGTGTAATGGAAATGCCTTCACCCCAGGGCTCTCCATTGTTTGGGCCTCTATCTAAAGACAATGACAATGTTTGTAGTGGAAACTGGGTATTGCTCTATCCTTCTAAAGGTATGTCTAGCTTCAGGGTGTAGTGGGGAACGCAATTCAAGCCCAGGGCAATATATGGTAGAGTAAGGATGACAGGAACTTTTTGGACTCTACCTAGCTCGCTTCGGGTTAAGAGGAGGTGCAATGGAAACGATTAAGACTTCCCTAACCTTACCCCTATTACTTAGCAATGGAAACTCAGGCTAGAAAGACGACACATGGCATGCTGAAATCTGACCTGGGAGTGTGACATGTGCAGCAAGGATGTTATGGACACATCATCGCCCCACGGCTATCCTTCCTTTGGGCCCCTGTCTAAAGGTGGGGTAGAGTGAGGATGTTTGTAGTGGAAACTGGATATTACTTGAGCCACCTAAAGGTAGGTCTAGCCTCCGGGTGTAGTGGGGAACACAATTCCCGGCCGGGGTAATATAGGGCGGATTAAGGATGATAGGAATTTTTTGGACCCTACCCAAGCTCGCTTTGGGTGAGTGAGGGTAAAGGGGCAGACACAATGGAAACAGACTTCCCTAGGCCTACCTAATGTTGCTCGGCAATGAACCAACACGCTACACTGACGGCACGCGATGCGCATAACTCCGATTTGAGTGTTGGGTGTAGGAGTAATAAGAAATGGCAAAGGATGTGCAATGGACACGCCATCACCCAAGTGCTACATACCATCACCCTAAGGCAGGGTAAGGTAATATAGTTTGTAGTGGAGACAAGGTTTTAGCTGGAACGGGCCGAGATGAAATTAAGCACCAAAACACGGCATGCAGAATCTGTAGAACGAATTCAACGTATCATTAACTTGCAAAACGAGCATACTTCCAAGAATTTTGAGTGACTGCAAAACTGCGTAATTTAAAAGCATTTTTATGCTGCTATAGGCTAATTTTTTTAATATACATTTGACACCAACACCACAAGTCTAACTTTAAAGTAATTAAAGGTAATTTAATCTAATTCATTGACCAAAAGTTCGGCTTAATTTTTGAATTCACTCGCAGTCACTGCTGTGTACTGATAAAATGAAAAACTCGCTACCAAGCAAAATATTGCTCTTGTTTTGCTTAGGGTACATTTTCATTTATGATTTTCATTGACAAAGTTCGACTGAATCCTCTTCCCATAGGCTAAATTGTGAGCAATTCCAAGGTAGGGGCCAAGGGTCTCCAAGATAAATGAAAGTTAGATAATTTGCTGAAATAGTTTAAACCCCACAGAAAACGACTAAAAAAAAACAACAAACCTGTGTGAAAGTTTAGAAAACCCACAGCACCCGCAACCAGCCCCCCTCCCTCCCCCACCAAAAAAAAAAACCACATGAGCACATTCTGAATCCACTCTTACCTTACATTTATCTCTTAACTACAAAATACATGAAAACAATTTAATAAGTACAAGTTATAACCCTACTTTTGCAACAATGGACCACTGATACTGGGTTTTTGGCCCATTTTATCTTTGACCGATTCCAAGAACTGAAAGACTGTCCAAGGCCATAGGCCGAGGATGTTACTTTCACTCGGAGGAATCGGTAGGAAAAAGTGAGACAAAAACACTTATCAGCGGACCATTGTTGCAAAAATAACGCTACAAGTGTTTAAGTCTCCTTGACCGAGTGTACGGCTTCAAGGCCATTTTAACTCGAATAAAGCATTAAAGCATTAAAGCTACAAGTTTCTCATGACAATACTTTCGTTTAAAACACAGCACTTTCAGGTCCGTTGTTGCAAATATAGGGCTTAAGTTTCTTATGACTATATTTTTGTTTAATGTACAGCACTTTCAGATCCATTGTTGCAAAAATAGGGTATTAAGTTTCTTATAACTATACTTTTAATATATGGGGTGGTCCACAAAAAACTGACGACCCAAAATTTGGTTAAGTCCAAATTTTCTAATTAGCACCCCTTAGAACCAGGAGAGGACAGAAATCTTCGTTTCATTAGCATTGATTGCCGTCCTTTCCTGGTACTAACTAGAAAAGTTGGACTTGGAAAATTGTGGGTCGTCATTGTCGGCCCCTTTCTCTGCTAACCGTGGGAAGAATGAGCCCGCTCGCCCTCTTCCTGATTATTGAAGCTTTGTTTAATCCTGGTCCCTAACAATCCTTTTAGCTCTGCTCTTGAGTTAAGTCTGCTCCTAAGCGAAATAAATATATAGATTATAATATTAGTGCTGGGCGGTATCGGTACTTTTACCGCGGTTATCGGTATTTCTTGAATACCGAAACCGTAATCGGTATTCGCATAATACCGAAATACCGTACATTTTTAGCATCTAGCTGATTTTTTAATAACTTCGCCAATTTTGACATTCCAATATACCTTTCGAAGCGTTTTTTCACCAGCTTTCCAATGGAGCTAGATTCAAATTGATAGCATAAACTGTTCAGAAGTTATAGGGGGGAAAAACCAATGACCAATTTGCTAAATATTTACTCAGTCTTTCAAGTTGACTAAATCATTCAGGTAGAGTGAACAGTTAGTCTGTACAAAACAAACATCTATCCAAGTGTTTTTTTTTTTTTTTGTTTTTTTTTGGATTCGGTTAGGATCCGGATCTGATTTAGCCAATCTTGTAAATTATCTGGATTTGGTAAAAGTAGATTCAGTCGATTCCTACATTTTATGCTTAGTTTTAAGAGGTGTTTATTCCAAGCAACGATTAAACAGTAACCCGATCGCCGAGACCTATTGCAATCAAAGCGGTGGAGTAGCAGCAGAGGTGCACTGATGTTGAAATCGGACATCGGAAAACAGCCTGGTATGCCCTCTATCATTTAGTAGCAGTTTGGCGCGAGGGTATGCTTCAACTACCCAGGTATGCTGATACTGATACCGGAATACCGAAAATACCGAATATTTTTTTTCAGAATACCGAATTGAAAATTTCCGATACTGCCCAGCACTAAATGATATGAGAATTTCTATTCTTTTCAATGACTATGACGATGAATAGCTTAGCCAAATAAATCTTGACAAATGTGAAGCCTCGAACAATTTGTAGATTCATGCAAGTTATTTTATATGAACTGGTGTTGTATAGTTCAGACTTGAACTGTAATAAAAATCTAAGATTCGCATTTTGCAACACTTAAATCACACTTAAAAATGGTGCAAAGAACGAGTTTAAAGCAAAACATGAGTTTCAAACTTTGTTTGTTTGTATTGTGTTTAAGGAAAATGCCAATAAGTAACATGCGTTGTAAAATAAATCGGCATATAAATTTACACAATTACGTCACTGTGTATGCCTATGTATTTATAGTGTTGCAAACTACGCTAATGTTTTATATTAAACACATTAAGTAGGTTATTGAATAGTTAAAAATAGGCTGGATAAATGAACATAAGTGGGCTGGATAAGTGTGCATGATAAGTAGACTGGATAAGTGGTCAGGATAACTGGCAGGATAAAAATGCTTTGGTAACCCTAGAAAGCATGGTTTCAACTGGGCGGCGTTGAACTTTGCAACAACTTTACAACTGGGCCGACTTTGCAACAATGAAAAAGGGGAAAAAAAAGTATGGTCATAATGTTACTTACTGCGTCTCTTCCATAAACTTCTTGCGCACCCACTACATGTGGGTCATAATCGGGCATCAAGTACAGTAGAAGGTGGGGAGCCAGTCAAAAAAAATCTGCGGAGAAAAGACCTCAGTCAAAACTTAATTGTATCGTAAATTCCCAACTTTTAATAATGTTCTGCTAAAATATAATCAGTATAAGGCATAAATTACAAATACTCGTACCGATTGAGCATGAAAAGAAGACAAATTAAATGCTATCAAATTATCGCTCTCTGTCAAACAGATGTGGTCTTTAACAATCTTGCTTCATCTATTGAAATTGACTGCTTTTGAACTCAACAGGGCTTTGTCTTCGACAGTTACGAGAAGGTAATAAGTTATGCTTGTTTAAACCTAGATGCGTCAAACTACATCTGAAAACCAGAATGAATTCAAACTGAAATATGAAAACTGGTATAATGGCAATAAAAAAAATCCCAGATTTTTAAGAAGTAACAACTTTTCTCCATCTATTGAAAGTAACTGTACATTCAACAGAACCTTGTCTTGCTACAGGAGCATGCAAAGTTAAAATATGAATGCACGTGTGCTCAGCAGGTACTTCCGTGCACCTGCTACGAGTAGTATCATTACAGCAAATTAAAAGTCACTATTGAAGCAGCTGTTTCAAGCATACAGGGTTTAGAAAGGATGTTCATTAACATAGTCCTGGACTTTTGATGACTTTCCCATGGCTTGTTTGATATTTGATTTAGCATTGTGCTTCGGTTCATCAACATCATAAACCAAGCTAGTCATGCAAGTAAGAATCAGCCCAGCAATAAAAAATGGAAATAAAGACTTTGAAAAACTTCCAGGACTTTGCATAAACTCTGAAGTATAGTTATAGCCATACTTTTGCAACAATGGGATCTGATAAGTCGTTTGTATCACACTTTTTCTTGGACTGTATCCAGACCGAAAGCACGTCTGAGGGTGAAACACGAGTTATTAACTTTCAGTCTGAGGATACCTTCCAAGAAAAAGTGTGACAAAAAAGATTGATCTGATCCCATTCGTTAAAAACTTATAGGTATAAGGAGGTATTTAGGACCATACTTAATTTTTCACCCAGTCTGCTGTCTGTCTTTGTCTTTCCATAGCTGTGTTCATTGTTGCAATGATATGGGGTATGTCGCGTTATGGTTGCTTGCGTAAAATGCTTTTGGTAAGATGCAGCCGGATTTGGATGTCTCAATTTTGTTCAATGATTGTGACGACGATTGCCTAGCCAAGTCAGCTTGAACCCCGTAAAGTTAGAAACGTGAAAGACCAACAACTTAACCGTTTCGGAAAGGTCAGTGCTAATGAATACAACTTCAAAAGTCCAGATAGTGTTAGTAATATAATAACTTTCTCGGAATAAAATTGCTGGCAAAAATTAAGTGCTTAACAGTTGCTGGTGTAGGAACTGTATAAAAAAAACCGATCTCGATTATTTTTCAAGTGTGAGGAGGCTTTAATTTGTGACAAGTATTTGATTGCCGTATAAGGCTAAGTTTTAGTTACGCAGTTTTTTCATTAATTGTTTGGTTTATGCCATGAAAAGTGCAGTACTATAAGTTAAGTGAAACTTGTACGAAATCAACTTATCAGATGGACCATCGTTTAAAGTTATACGGAAAGTGATCCCATATTGTATGCATTTAAACAATGAAAATGGCATAAGTATGGTTCACACGGATGCAGACAACGGACACAACTTTCTAGGACTTGAAATGTATAGTTTTCAAGGACTTACAGCTTTCCCAAAATGATTGGAGGCATGACTTTTCTCTAAATTGCCAAGGAATTCGGAGAAAAAAAATCAGACCTAAGAATATTTTTGCAAACTTCCAAGTAAAATTATATTAGAATGGTAGTCGGGGAATGCCTCTAAGGGCCAGGCAGATGCCCAGAACACTGTCTCAGGAGGAAGGAGGGTGCCTAAGGCCAAAATTAGGTTCGAAAATACGTAAACACATTATACTGCGAGAGTTCGGAAAATCGAAGCACAATCTCACAACTGGAAGGAAATCGGTTCACACTTCCGCTAATTTTCTACAGATTGCCTGGAGGATGATGAAATACGCCTCCCAACTGTCTTCTTCAGGCGCTATTTTGAGGTTTTACTGCAGCTTTGAATCTCATCAGTCCGTTTGTTTACATTAGAACCGCCGGCCGCCGCTGGAATGTAGCTTAGAACACCATCGGAATTTTTCCAAGAATGTAAATGTATTGTTTTTAGCAGTGCAGTTTCCAGGACTAGATGAAGCTGTCCAACAAAAACAGTTATTTAGGTAAGTAAAGGCTCTAAAAACAGTTAGCAGTAATAGCATCCTTTTTTTGCAGCAGCAGCGCATTGTAGCACAAGTCGAATTTAAGTTTGTTGGCAACCAACACACCAATATTTCTGACAGTCTCTTTCGAGGAAGTGTCAAGGTCGTTTACAGTATAAGGGAAGTGATTGAAGTCCAATGTGAAGAACCACCTTTATTGAAATATTGAAAGACTTAATGCTTCCTGACCCATTGAGCAACAAATTCAACATCAGGCTGCAGCCTTACAATTTCAGCAACAGACTGCACAGTGCGATACCTTTTAAGAACAACAGAAAAGGAAACAGACTGTGATGAAGGTGTGATGGAAGATCATTAATGAAGATGTTGAAAGAGAGTTGGCCCCAGCATGGAGCTTTGGGGATTTCCAGATGGGGCATTGGACCAGCTATAACATCCTCGAAGAGACACTTTAAGTTATGATTACAAATTTAACTTTCGAGCCACAAAAGCAGGAAAGGAGAAGATCAAGTTTGTTACAATTTGTTAAGAAGGATGGAATGGCTGACAGTGTCACAAGATTTTTTAAATCGACGTGAATAAAATCACAGGAAAGGCAGTGATTAAATGGGAAAGGAAAATCAATTAGTTAAACAAGATTTCCCTTTGACAAAACGCAACAATTTTTTTCAAACAGTTTCAATGGTACACGAAAGCAAACAGATGCCTTCTTGTACCATTGAAACTGTTCGAAAAAATTGTCGCGTTTTATCAAAGGGAAATCTTGTTTAACTAAGCTCCTCACTGCCGATGTTTACTTGAAGAAAGTTCCCCACAAATGACACAGAGTAGCCTTCAAACAATAGGACCACTTTGGCATCATTCCAGGAGGTGATAAAGGTCCCAAAGTGGAGGGAAAAAACACAAAAAATAAACATAACGGCAAAGTGTTTTTAACCAAAGCGAGATGAATTCCATCAGGAGCAGGACTGGATTTAGAGTTTAGTTCAATGAGTTATACAGATCAATAATGGAGAAAAAGGACAGAATTCTCGTCAAGGAAATAATGGTGAAGACAATTTCTTAAAAAAACCGAAACTCCCCCAAAATAGTTACACATCTTTTAAAACTATTTTCAGCGAAGTCCTTTGCCCAGTCATCAGTCAAACAGCACTGTGTTTTCTTTTTTTGAATTTATACATCACGTAATGATGCTTGGGAAAGGATGAACATTTGG
This sequence comes from Lithobius niger, assembly GCA_023313725.1. Lineage (NCBI taxonomy): Eukaryota > Metazoa > Arthropoda > Chilopoda > Lithobiomorpha > Lithobiidae > Lithobius > Lithobius niger. The sequence goes on along the minus strand of JAHWFP010174276.1, from coordinate 61,100 downwards.
CAGTCAGGTTCCTCTTAAAGTTGGCCCTCTTCTGGCAAAAGGTAGACGGTAAAGTATTATGGACATATTTAAAGATTTACAGAGTAATATCAGCAGAATTGGCTTTGTTGTATTTATTCCACATGTGCGTTTTACTGTTGATAATTTTTAATGGCCTTCAGCAGCGTAGTTTTGTAACTTCAAGTATGCAAAAACATTTTTCAGCAAACTTAATTTCTCCATTGTTTACTTTCTCTTCTCCCATAGCCTATTTGCTGGTATTTTGGAGGAAATACCCCAAAAATACATGTCTGCATCTTACATGACTACTTAACTCGAGAAAGGATCGGGAACTCCAGCGTATTTGAGTTGCCACGTTCCATCTTTCCTGGATGCAAGATCTCCTCCAATCCTGTAGTTAGGAAGGATTGTGTGGTTGGAAATTAGTTCGAATGTTGGATTTCAACAGCATAGCACAGAAAAAAAAAAAAGAGTATAATTTGGAAATTAAGTTTCCTGCCATAAACTTTCAAGCCGGTAGAAAGTGGTCTCCATCAAGAGATTGGTTTGAGACTTGCCATTTTCCAAGCATTAATTGAAGCATGTCTGGCTACATTTTATGTTAATTTTGCCAGTGAAGTTGTGCAGATAAGACATAATGATGAATCAGCCGATGTCTTTGTGCACATAAGGCACAGTGGTGAAACAGCCACCTTGGTCATTGTGCACGTAAGCCATAATGAAGCACCCCCTTGGCCATTATGCACATAATACAAAATGGTGAAACAACCCCCTTTCTCATTGTGCACATAATACATAATGATGAAACAGCCCCTGTGTCATCGTGCACATAAGACATAATGGTGAAAGAGCCCCCTTGGTAATTGTGAACATAAGACATAATGGTCCAAAAGCACCCTTAGTCATCGTGAACATCATACATAATGATGAAACTGCCACTACGTCTTTGTGCACATAAGACATAATGGTTAAATAGCTCCTTCGTCATAATGCACATAAGACATAATCGTGAAGCACTCCCTTGGTTACAGTGCATTTAAGACATAATGGTAAAACTGACCCCTCGTTTATAGTTAACATATGACAATGGTGAAACACCCCCCTTGGTTACTTTACATATAAGACTTAATGATGAAACTGCCCCCTTGGTCATTGTACACATAATACATAATGGTGAAACAACCCCTTTGGCCATTGTGCACATAATACATAATGATGAAACAGCCCCTGGGTCATTGTGCATTTAGACATAATGGTGAAACAGCCCCCTTGGTCTTTTGTGCACATAAGACATAATGGTGAAACACCCCCTTCGTCTTTGTGCGAGGGGCTGTTGCTGGCACAATGGTGCTACATAATGGTGAAACAGCCC
>JAHWFP010174276.1:31825-53507 GCA_023313725.1 Lithobius niger | reverse complement strand
TACCCTCTAAACTAAATGGCATCACCCACTAAACTAAGTGGCATCACCCACTCTACTGAGGGGGCATCACCCTCTCAACTAAGAGGCATTACCCCTCTCAACTAAGCGATGTTACCCGCCCAACTAAGTGCCCTCTAAACCATTTGGCATTACCCTCTCAACTAAATGGCCTTACCTTCTAAACTAAGTGGCATCACCCTCTAAACTAAGTGGCATCACCCTCTATACTAAATGGCATAACCCTCTAAACTAAATGGCATCACCCCCTAAACTAAGTGGCATTACTATATAAACTAAGTGGCATTACCCTCTAAAGTAACTGGCATCACCATCTAAACTAAATGGCATCAACCTCTATTCTAAGTGGCATCAACCTCTAAACTAATTGGCATCACCCTCTAACTAAATGGCATCACCCACTAAACTAAGTGGCATCACCCACTCTACTAAGGGTCATCACCCTCTCAACTAAGGGGCATTACTCCTCTCAACTAAGCGGTGTTACCCACCCAACTAAGTGGCATTACCCTCTGAACCATTAGTCATCTCCTAAACTAAGTAGCATTACCCTCTCAACTAAGTGGAATGACCCTCTCAACTACGCGGTGTTACCGGCCCAACTAAGTGGCATTACCCGCTAAACCATTTGGCATCTCCTAAACTAAGTGGCATTACCCTCTAAACTATGTGGCATTACCCTTTAGACTAAGTGGCAATACCCTCGAAACTAAATGTCTGGTCAATGTTGAAAAAATTGACCTGAAACACTTCCAATTACTAACCCTCCAAAATTGAAATAAAAACCCACTTACTGGGTTTTTAATAGTTTTTTTTATGAAATAAAAAACAGTGGGTTTTATTGGGCCGGGGAAAATCATGACAAATTTGTTACAAAACCTCTACAAACGCTTTACAGAGCGATCGAACCATGTTATTTGCGAGTGCTACTTCAAGGTCAATGACATTACAAAGGTTGCCTAAAATGGAGGTCATTCATCTTATGACATTTCATGTCATTTTTTAATCATTTTTCAAAACTTGTCTACCAATAACAGTAACAGAATTGAAAAATTAGTTTGTTGAACGGTAGCTTCGTCTAACAGGGGCGCACAAAATTCTTGAATGCCTGAACTAGATTCGAGCTAAAGTTTGTTATGCTGGGAAAATATAAAAAAACAAAAAAAAAACTCCAAACAGAAGCGCTTAATTTGGAAGCGAGGCTTTCTGCTACCAGCCAATAGTTTAAGCCAACCAGTATCGATTGCACCTTCCTGGAAAGGAAGTTGTCTAGTGAAAAGTAAGTGACATCGCCATGATATGGTCCCGGGAGGAACCATGTGGCCAATAAAGGCAAAATCTTATGTGAATGAGGATGGTGGCTTTAACTTAATTTTGTTGGTTGGGCTATTGTTTCAGGCACGTAGTAAAGAACTTACGAAATGAGCAAATAAAACTTAGTTGATGTAATGAATTGTATCATGTTACAAATTTCTAATAAAAGCACCTACGATCAGACAGACAGGGTTTGGAAAAACCTGGGTTTTTTCGAAAAAAACCCTGCCCGGCTGGGTTTTTTCGGGTTTTATCTAGTTTCATCATTATGGCCCCCATAAACAAAGGAAAAAACCTAACATTGGAGCGTGAAGATGCAGCAGATGAGTGGGTAGTTGCACATCATCCCGAATTTTGGGCTGGAGTGCTAGCATTCAAGCTAGAAGACAAATCTTTCTATCCAAAGTCACTATTTAAGGAGAGAGTCAAACCAAGCTTCAGCCCAGCAAGATGGTGTTAACTCATGAGCAAGAAGAACTAAAAATCAAAGAAACTAACAGAAGGTGTCTGTGATATGTTTTGGGCTCCACCTAGCTGTGCATTAACCGACTGGGTTTTTTCAACATTTAGACTTGTTCGGTCTAAGTTGAGAAACAGATTGGGTACAGATAAAGCCCAGAAATGAGTTAAAGTATACAGTTACTGAACCAAATTACTGTTGATTTCTTGTATTAAAACAGCAAACAATAAACATTTCAATGACAGTTTAACAGGTTTGTTGGTTCATGCTTTCACTCATTTTACTTAAGTTTTTGTTGTTGAAAAAACCCACATTTGGGTTTTTGGGTGGGTTTTTTCAGGTGGGTTGGACCTGAAAAAACCCACTGGCGAACCTTGAAGACAGACTATACGAGCACCCTATCGCAACATCCTTTTCCTAATAGATACGATAACACGATTAATGGGTATTCCTCCTGGGAAAATGAAAAAATACAAAAAGTCAGTTCTAGCGAAATGTTTATTCTGCAAAATATTATGCATCCCTGCATCTCTTAACCAACAGAGTGTAACACTGATTTCACACCTGATAATTCATCGCGTGTTGTGGCCGAACCAAGCTGTACCGTATCAGGACAACCTCGAACATGGCCACGTCTCGCTGACGGTTGGATATCACACTTAATGTCAGAATGTGGCCGGCCACGTTTTTCGTGTGCCCGCTTTCTACATTCCAGGTTCAGCCCACACTACAATTAAATTCAAACCCTCTTGATCATTCTCACTTCCTCCTCCTCTCCCACACCTGCTAGGCTTATCACCATTTTTTTTTTTTCGTTTTGTACCCCAACTAGGCACCTATTGAATTTCGCACCTAATAAATAAAGCATGACGGCCAAACGTGGCCATGGTGGAATGTAAAAGCGAGGCCGGGTTCGGGATGGGCCACAGGGGTTTGTCGTCCCGCGTGCACGTTGCATGGATAAGACTCGACACATGTAATGAAAGGCGTGAAACCAGCCAAAAGCCTAATCGTAGAACTATTGTGCATTGTGGAACCCCTGTAGTACGGGTACGCTTATTTATTACGTGTGATATCAGCATAGAAGGTACTATAGGATGGGTCGGCAAATGAAACCGCGACTGACATTTCAGTTTTTACTGAAAACCGAAACTGATTCGGACTTTGTGTCGGTTTTTCGTACGATATTAAAAAAATATTTGAAAGAATTTGCAAGGCCCCTCAAACCCTGGCATGAAGTGTTTTATCAGCCAGGAGTTGGGGGATCAACTCACTCGAAGATGGCATGATGCACAGGAAAATCAAAAACGGCACGAAAAACGAGCGACGAGAGAACTACCCTCCAAGTACAGCAGGCTACGACGACCACCGGAAGTGAATAGTGAACGCGAGGTGACTCTGTTTTGAAGCGGCAGTTTTGTGAAGGGAACTCGCACGAGGAGAGCCTGATGATGACAGGAGGACTGATCTAGTTTAGTCATAAATGACTGTCGAAAATTCGCTTTTTGAATATCACAATACTGAGAAGTATTTGTTCATTTTTGGGTTTCAGCGTCTTTGAAGAAGAATTTTATTGATACAAACATCCAAAGTAAAATGGTGAATTTTTCATATTCAAAAAATCAAAAACTGATATGTTATTTTAAATATCTTTTGTAATTGTCATTTTCTACGTATAAATGACAGCAAAGCTCATTATCATAAAAAAATAAGAAAATAGTACAGGAAATGAAGCTGCTGAAAGTGAAAGCAGAAGCTAATTGGAAGCTAGTAATACCATTGTTACGGTACAAAAATAAACTAGAAAAGTCGGATTGGGGGGGGGGGTTAGCAAAAACCGATACCGAAACCGCGGTTTTGCAGGCATGTAAAATCGAAACCTGACCTTAGTAAAAAATTGAAACAGACCCATCCCTGAAAGTTGCACAACATGCATCTAGTGACTGTAGATATATCTGGGAACCACTTCCACAGCGGCTCCAAGCGCGTCCACCATTGATCTGTATACGTTGGTTGTACTATCTCCGTTGGTGTAAATGGTAAATTAAGGTCACCGTTTCTCGAAAATAAGGTCAGTTTTTTCCAAATTTACCTAACCTAACCTAAACGAACAACCACATAACACCAGAAACCGCAATCAAAATCTTAAACCTTTCTAAACTTCACGCGCCGGAATCTAGATAGGCCAGCCATCTTGCTTGGAGCTTCTGCGGTAGTGGACCCCATATCTGATTTCCTCATGTAATAACACTTTAAAAAGCATAATTAAGTGACGAAATCAAGTGCTACATTGTTACTGCTTAAGTCAATGGCTTTCTCAACCCCTTCATGTCGTGCACTTCTTCACTTACAGCTTTCACGATTCGTGTGGTCATAGATGGAGCCACTGAAATTCTCGGCATTTATGGCACCAAGTTCGACAGAGAGGCAAAATGTAGCTCTTAAACTGTCATTCTGCATTCGTAGTTACTTCCCATCATATAACGCAGAACAAATACATGCAATGGAGACCCACACAAATTCACAATCACTTGTTCACACACGATGTTTGCGCTAGATCAAAAAATCATTCTAAATGTGCGACGTGCAATGGAGATCGACACTAATTCCCGGTCATCTGTTCGCACACGGAGTTTACATACATTGATCTAAAAATCATTCATGCAATGGAGATCAACACAACATGCAATGCGTGACATGCATGCATTGCAATGCGTGACATGCAATGGAGATCAACACAACTCCACCGTCACTCGTTCGCACACGGAGTTTACACTGGATCTAAAAATCATTCTAAACGTGTGACATGCAGTGAAGCAGCGGACAAATACATCAACGGAGATAAACACAAGGTCACAGTCACTCGTTCGCACATGGAGTTTACACGGGATCTAAAAAAAAAACTTTCTAAATGCGTGGCATGCAGCGGAGCATGTAAACGTTGCTTTAGAAGGCATACACACGCAGCATACCCTGCTGGTTTCCTGGCATGCCGCGCACAGCCAGCAGTAACCCGCGCATTATCATTGCAACCATTCAAGGTCAAGTACAGCTTGGTATATTTACGACTAAGGCTAAAAATGCGGCCTGCAACGGCAATACTCTCTGGCGTGCAGATGACCGAAGCGGACTGGCCCGCGAAATGTAATAGCCCCTCGTGAGCCGCCATGTTTAAAGTTCAAATTCCGGGGAGGGGGTTTAAAAAAAAAACACTGTTCTGACCTAGTGTCGATTTAAAACACGAAATTTAAACCAGCGCAACAAACGGAAAATCAACTTCGTATACGTGGACGAAGACCCGAATATCCATAATCAGTGTGGGTACCGTAAACGGCAACGCCCGTATCTATCATAAACTTTAATTAACAACAATCAAAACACGTGGGCAAAACAAGTGTTTACGTTCGATGGCATGTTAATTTCCGCAAAACATGCCATCATATCCGTATTCCCGCCATGCCCAGTTTATTTCACGCGCAACTGGGTCAACAGTGCGCAAAGCACTTTGCTCCTGGTTGCAAAACTGGTTGCAAACCCATCGTCTTATTTCGGAGCACGGATGGAGGTCGGCTGCTTGCCTGGCTCCGATGTCCCTAATTAGCACCCACTCCAGCCCATCAACAGTCTTAAAACTACACGCCATCTCAAAAACCACTACATGTGAACAAACCTAATCCACCCTAACCCAATTAATATTTACCTCTCGTTTCGATTTAGGGCGACAAAGTTAAATTTTCTTACCAAAATTATGGTTTTAAATAGTGCTAACTAGTTCGGGTCTCGTCCTCTTCGCGGTTCTAGGAGCAGACAACAAACATGACGCTGGGCGCACAAGGCATGCACTCTCTAGAAAATAGTTCGACATCGCCTCGCTTAAAAGCCTTCCGACCGCAATCGTGTCGTCTTGGACGACCCTAAACTTTTTCAAACGTTCTTATAAGACTGAAAATTCAAAGTGGGCGGCTTACCTTTGATTGTAAATCGTCGAGAACGACACGATTTAGCGTTGACCCAAGCACTCCATCCACAGACTCGTCCCCTCTCGCGTGTCCATTACCCCGTAGTTCACAATTCCCTCACCATGCGGCGACGCCTCTCGATGGCTTGCTCTTGCTGTCGGTGTAGAAATGGATCTCGGCCAGACGAGTACTGGTGATTAATCCGTACTAATAAAATAATTTTTTTTCTAAATAAAAAATACTATTTGCGTTTTTGCTTTTTTCGTGTTTTGCCACGTGTCACAAAAAGTATTATTTGAAACATTAGTATTTGATAGAAAGTAGCAAAACGGTGTCACAAAATAGGTCATTCAAGCCTGAAAAAAAAAATGGCGGTTGCGAATTCATTGAAAGTTAACAAAACAGGAAAAAAAATAACCAGGTCATTCATACCAGGAAAAAAAAAAACATCGTTAGCAACATCTACACAGAATGACTGCAAGTGAAGAAACAGTTCACAGAAAAAAAACATGCCACCATAAAATAGCGTTAGCAACATTTATACAGTTTTGCCTGAAAGTAACAAAACAGTAATAAACTAAAAGAAAACAAAAACGAACTCGTTTGATGTTTTAGGTAAGGTTTAAGTGATCCGAAGTCAAAACAGCAAAGGAACTCAAATAAACTTTCCTGTAAGGTTTCACAAACTGCAATGTTGTTGTACGGTTCAGTCCACGTGAAAGCCGTCTGCTGTATTCAAATGTTTTTACCATTTTTACTTTTGCGCATGATAGATCAGTTAATGATTGGTCTAGTTTACTTGGCTAAACGACATTCCTGGAAAATGTTAGCTTGAAAACCTGGAAACGTCCTGGAAAGTAATAATGAAATTCCGTGCCTGGAAAGTGCACGAAAATCTTGAAAGATGATAAATGTATCGTCAGTAGGGTGATGATTGGAAAGTAGACGACGTGACATTATTCTTCCTTTGTTTGGGTGTGAAAAGTTTTGAAACTTGGGCACTGGCTTTAATTGTATTTACGTGTGATAATGGTTGGATACAGCAGTGAAGGTTTCACACGGACTGAATGGTAATGCAGTATCTATCTGAAACCTTACACGAAACTTTATTTGCGTTCCTTTGCTGTTTTGACTTCGGATCAGTTAAATTTTACCTTACCATCAAACGAATTCGTTTTTGTTTTCTAATTCGTGATACTTTGACATACAAACGAAACAACCTATATACCCAAACCAATCAAAAAAAAAAAAAACCTATTATTCTCAGTCTGTGTCTTACAAGCTGGTGTTTGCTGATTGGCATTGTTGTATAATAACAATGTTTAAAATAATGTAAAACAATCAATCTGGTCGTTTAGAGCCCCCCCCCCCCCCAACCCCTGAACCACTTGGCTAATTACAAACGGCCTTATGGGAAGGGCACATATACAGAACAATACCTGTAAAAGGTGGTAAGAACAAGATTTATAGGATAAGTTTGATCTGTAGAGAGCATAGCAGAAACGTATCGTGCCAACAAGAACATGCCAACAACTAATTTCATGGTTTCAGCTCAGGTCAAGATATCCGGCTTGCTTAGGCGGATTTTAATCAATTTTGGTATGCTTGTTGAGCAAGTCCAACAAAGTTGATATACCAAATTTAATCGAAAAGCATTCACAGACTGTTCACCATTGTCCATTTCGATAGCGTTGCCCATATTCTAAACACAGCATCCACGTTCCAGATACTCCGTCATCCAATAGGCTGATGTGGGTCACGTGATCTCGTTTTAGTTATGAAAATCGCGGCGCTGCTGTGAATAGTGTTGTTCCATTTTTAATTTACCACTATTTTACAGTTCTACAGGGAGTTGAAAAGGTGAAAAAGTCGCCTTTAAGTGGAAAAACGTTGCAAACCTTGTACACGGTATATGTGCACCCAGATTTGGAGTTTGCCTTCTAAAATATTTCAAGATTCTTGAGGCTGTCCAGAGAAGAGCTACAGAGCTCGTACGAAATCTTGCCTCCCTAAATTATAAAGCGAGATTGGCTAAATTAAAGCTCATTATGCTGGATGATCGGCACAGCCATAGAGACTACATCACTGATCTTTCCGGCGTTTTCAAACCATCACTGTATATTTGGAGCCAAATGCCATCTTTACAAACTTAAAATGCCCTTCTGCTGGTTAAACATGAGAAAGTACTTTTTTGCTAACAGAGTGGTCCAAATAGGGACCATTTCCCCCAGGAGGTTGTTTGAGGCACCGAGCTGCAACGCCTGGAAGGGTAAATGTACCTCTCTCTACCCACCGTTCACCTCTTCACGTTCCAATCCTTAAAAAGCGTCAATGCTTCTGGCTAAGTATTTGATGTTATTATTATTAAAAGTCTTTATTAAAATATCCCTTGTGTTCTGTGCAAAGAAAAATTCTACTCCACGATGCCAGAGATATCGGTAATGAATTAATCTCTAATTCATGTGCAGATATCTTTAATTCAAGGTATTTTAATGATATTTGTATTTGAAGATACCTTTAATTCAGTATTTCAGTAACTGTTACTGACATCACTCACTAAATGCATGGCGTTTACAGATATCTTCAAATGAATTAGAGATATCCTTAATTCAATTGTAGATGTCTGTAACTTAGTAGCAGATATGCCAAGTGCATTTTAAAGATATCTATAAATCATGTACAGAACCTGCAAATGTTTTTTTGATATTTGCCAAAATTATCTTTAAAAGAATTGCAGATATCAGCAATTTATTTAAAGATATCGGCAGTTCTTGCCATAGATTTTCCTTTGCACAGAACGGCAGACCACTTTTCACTTTTTCTTTCACATAACAGTAGATCACTTTTCACTTTATCCTTTTCACAGAACAGCAGATCACTTTTCACTTTATCCTTTTCACAGAACAGCAGACCCCTTTTCACTTTTTCTTTCACAGAACAGAAGACAACTTTTCACTTTTCCTTTTCACATAACTGTAGACCACTTTTCACGTTTCCACAGAAAAGACCAGTTTCAACGCTTGTAATGGCATGCGGAACAAAAAATAAATAAATAAAGAAAAATTTGTTCTTATACATCAAATCGTTTTTAAAAATTTCAATTAATCCAAATTCATTCGTTATTAGTTTAGTATTGATCAATGTCCCTGTTTAATATATTTACAGGTAAATAAACTGTTTATTTTTAGAACAGAAATTGTTGATCGACTAGTACTGACTAGCATGGGATCCCTGTCTACACGGAACTTCTTTTTTTCGTGAATACCGTTTGAAACACGATCATAACGAGAATTTTAGCGGCCATTACGGAAAATGGCGGCGCCCATGAAACCGGTTCGGTGCTCGCCTCTCATAGAAAACAACTTGTCGCTGCCAACTTATTTCCGTCACTGATTCTTCTTAAAAGTTAAACTTCTTAAATTTTCCTTGACATGGCCGACAAAATATCGGCAGTCTTCGGTGGCACAAGTGGAATTGGTAGAGCCATTGCCGAATTATTTGTGCGAAATGGCTATAGAGTTGCAGTATTATCCCGAACGGAAGAAAAAGTTCTAGATACTCAAAGCTATCTAACAGACGTTTGGAAAAACCATAAATCTGTACGCAAAGACACAAGATCACAAAGTACTTATCGTCTGAACCATCAACAAAAATGTAGATTTATTTTTTAAGGTGACTATGCAGGCTGGGGTCGTTACGACTTGCTAAGATGCGCTTCGAACAATTGATTTATTTTAGACTGTGTCTCAGGTCCCGGTGACGGGATCCAGTCTATAAAGACTCAGGTCCCGGTGAATTCGTTGAAAACTAGGCCCTCAGCGTGTTAAAGGGACCCTAACCAACGCAACCTAACCTAACCTAACTAATCCTAACCAAAACTAGTAAAGGTTTGCCTAAAAACTACGATTCTTTTGGTTGCCGGGATTCACACACACAGTTCCCGGCAACGCGTCCAATTAGGCTTAAACAGTTACAGGCCAACTGGGACTAGAGACACTGCGTTTATTTTAACCACTAAAAAAAAGAAAAGAGCGCAAAAGATACCCTAAACTATAGGGGGGGGTCAATTCTCAGCCCAAAGACTATTTTCTCTTCATGAGATTTTTGGTTACGACCGGGGGGGGGGGTTTGAGCCAGCGTACACTTGGTTTAGAGGCCGGGACTCTTAACCACTGGACTGCTGTTGCTCACTTTGCTGAAAAGTGTCTAGAGAACCTTTATAAACCTCACATTCTGCATGGGACTTTCAAATTAACGCTGTACCTTCTATAGGTATTAAAAGTGATGCTTTGAATCGAGGGTGGGTTTCTACAGGACATTTGTGGGGGGGGGGGGGGCATATCAGTGCCGCAGAAAACTAGGTGAGGACATAGGTGTGTAGTAAAGATTTGACCTATGAATGCTGTGCACGTCGTTCCCCTGGGAAAATCGTCCCTTGCCAAGTTGAAATTCTTGAATTCAAGCCACGACAACTTATGTAACTTAATGTGCAATAACAGCTACATGGCATGAAACAGAAACCTATTTGGGTGGGCACCATTGGTCAGTGATGTCGCTCGTATCTTCAGGCTATGCTTGAAGTGTCCCGTTTAGTGGTTAAACCTAGTTGGCTATCCCTCGCCCACCTAAAATAATTTGGCAGGAATGCCATCTCGAATTGTGATTTGTTTAAAATTATTTGTAGCCTACGTCATTTAATCCTTGTGAACTGATTTAAAAACAGTAAAGTGGCTTTGATTACATTGAGGTCGGTGGATTCATGATCAAACAAAATGTGAAATACCAGTCTAGTTTGTTGTAAATTTTCAGCTTTGAAGATATGTATTATTTTCCTTTCTACTGTCTTCTTCAGGCCTGAGAAAGGTTTTTTCACACTGGGCTAGTTTTACATCACACAACACGGTTTTCGTAAAGGATTTGAATCTTGCATGTCTGTAGCCTCCTATACTTGTTTGGCCTGTCGCTATAATCTAGCCATTGTAAGGCATGGAAAATTGCTAATGAATCTACAACCACCATCGACGCGTCCTGCTATCCAACATTTGGTGAGGAGTTATTTGGCTAAGAGACAGAAAGCACATTGGAGTGGAAGGCCTAACAAGTAGCAATAAGCGTAACAAGTGTGGGAGGCTACGGACGCGCGAGATTTGAATTCTTATGAAAACAGTGCCGTGTGGTGTAAAGCTAGTCTGAAAAACTTTTCTTGGGCCTGAAGAAGACAGTAGGAAGAAAATGTTACGTTACATGTCTTTAAAGCTGTCAAAAATTTGTGACAAAATAGACTGGTAGGTGTATTTCTTTTTTTTGAGGCTGTTGCGTTAAAATGACAAGTATGTTTGATTGTGAATCCTTGTTGAAGTAAATAATGTGGGGAACATCCACGACTGTCGTTATAGTATTAACACTTGGTGCTTGAAGGCATACCAGTTTTTTTTTTTTAGTTTTAGTTTGTGCTAATTGCTTTGAAAACATTTCTGGACATACTACTTAACGTTTCTACTAGACTAGATTTGATGTTTGAAAAAGATGGTTACCACTCATACTGTGAAACAAAATAAATCAAAACAAAACAAAGTACATTTTCGCACACTTAATAATACAAATAATTTGATGCAATTATAGTTGCAGCTGGACAGAGAAGGACCTTAACAGGTCACTAACACCCAGCCAAATTACGATAGAAGATAACAAAGATAAAAACATGATAAAAAGCAAAGCCAGCCTGAGGACTGTAAGTCAGCAATAACCAAGGATACTTGATTAAAAATAAATAAATAATAACAATAAGATAAAAGATATAAGCCAGCCAGATGGACTGTAGTCAACAATCATACACACACACAAACGTTCACAACAAAGACCACGTTACTACACATTCTTGCTAGGGGTAGTCCGATATTAATATCGGTATCGATTTAATCTGTATTTATCGGTAATTTTGCCATGTCGGTATCTGACCAATATAAGGCTTCTGAGACAGATATTTGTTAACCCAAGAAACGCAACAGTTTTCCATGCAAAACTTACACCAAGCACGGCAAAAGCAATAACCAAGTGAGAAAAGCAAAGCCATTTGCTCAGTTTGTAATGAAAATGTAGCACGTGACAGTTCCAATGCTTTTAAGTTTTACAACAACCAAGTAAAATCTAACTGAGAAGATGAATGTACTGAAGCCATAAGTAGAAATAAGAATAAAAATGCTGTTATTGCTGCACAGAACTTTTGGGATAATCTCAACTGTTGGAACCCAAGCAAAACCAGAAACCGAATTTAAACGTTTAGTCGTGAATTTTTATTATTATTATCGGCATCAACATCGGAATTGGTATCGTATCGTATCGGATCGGTTTACCCTTCATCGGTATCGTATAGTATCGGTAAAAAGTCATATTGGCTGATCCCCAATTCTTGCAAAATTTCAACAGCAAACTGCTGTCTTCATCAGGCCTAACGTAGAAAAGTCTTTACTTTGAGTTGTGATGTAAGCGTCCAAACTTTTCTTCATTATGCCTCATGAAGACAACAGTTTGCTGTTGAATATTTGCAAGACTGTGTAGTAACGTGGTCTTTGTTGTGAAAGTGTGCGAAAATGTACTTTGTTTTCTTTAGATTTGATATTTTCCTGATCACTGGAAGGTACCACAGTTCAGAAAAAAATTGCATTTCGATATATCTTAAGTCGTCTTAGTTTTCCATGTGAATGTAATTAGTGACTGTTGTCAGTTGCTTGCTTGTTTGCACACGATACATTGGAGCAGAACTGTGCATTTATTCTTCCAATCAATCGTCAGTAAAAATAAATAGTTTGGTTTCTTGATATTACATTTTGAATTTTACTTTGGTGCAGAGAATGTTTTTGTGGATAGCTCTAATTTATTCCGAATAAACTATCTGTTGTAGTTATCGGCTTATTTTCTTCTCTTGCAGATGATCCAGTTCTTGGCGTCATGTGCAATGTGGCTGATGAAAAAGACGTACAGAATGCCTTTAAGACTGTCGAACAACAACTGGGACCTGTTCAGGTCCTGGTTAATGCAGCAGGTAATTCTGTTGTTACGTTTTAAGACACAACTGTTGTTAAACTGCTGCTGTTTAGTGATTGTGTTTGTCGTTATTTTTGGCTGGCATAACATAATTTTAGTAAAATGTGCTACGTTTGCTTATGGACTGGACAGAACAAGTTTTTATTGATTCCATCCGACACCCTTGTTAGACGCTTCGTTCTAAGCCATTGCCCTGTAGATATTAGTACTGTATACCTATAATTATGTGAACAGTATGCTTACCAATACCTGCAGGTCACAAAGAACATTTTTTATCTCCAACACACCACTTATTTGGTCCATGCATTTCAGCAACCCAAAAATAGAACTAGCTAAGGAACACAGCATCGTACACAAAATGCCATGTGGCGAATGTGAGCACTTTTACACCGGCCACACTCAACAATAACAATCGCTCAAACCGCCACCAGTACACCATTGACGTGGCTAATTCAGAAAAGGGAATGGCTGTTTACCACTCGAGCATCAAGCACCTGCCAAACTGAAGCCACTTCCACTTTTAAAGAGTCAAATCTCTTAAGAAGACCTTTCCAAACTTGAATGCCACAGTAATCTGACAACCAACTTTACGTCAGCTTTGCATTCTGTCTTGGCTGTAATTGCAAAAAAACCTTACATGGTAGAATGAGCCACAAACCACATGGAGAAATAAGCAGCACTTTCTGCTTTAGGCATCCGTGACAAACGAAGCTTTGTTTAAACGGAATTGCTCTCCAACACAAGAAAAAAAAACGCCATCTCCTGGGATAAAGCTTCTGTGCTTTTAAAATCCAACATGCACAACGACTACCATTTCAGGGCACTGGAGTCATGGCTATAAGTATTAAGCATTCTAAGAAGAATCATGTACCACTTATGAACATCCAAAATCGCACGTATGAAAACATAAGACAGACTAATGCGGCCAACTCTCGTTTCAGAACGTAACAAAAAATGGGCACTCCAGATGTAACGCACAATTTAGATCAGTGGTGCTCACACCTTGCACGAATTACAAAATAGCCATGAGGTACCTCTGTTGGAGTATTGTTCTCCTATCTGGTCCCCGCATCTGTTGGGTGACATTAGGACCGTTGAGGCGGTGCAAAGGAGATTCACGAGGATGTTTTGGAGTGTACGGCATTTGGAATACGAGGATCGGCTGGGCTCGCTTGGGTTGGAAACCCTTGCTGAACGAAGGCAAAATCTTGATCTGATTTGTGCCTTCAAGCTCCTGAGTGGGCTCGTTGACATCGATTGGAGGAAGCTATTGGCTCTTCGGGTGGATAGGTTTGCTGCACCTCGTACTTTGTTTCTTCGCCGATGTCGGGTGGATGTTCGGAGGTTTTGCTTTGGTGTCAGGGTGGTCAGGGCGTGGAATGCTCTCCCTGATGACGTCAGATGTGCGCCCTCCCTCGGTGTTTTTAAACGTCGCCTGTCCCTATGCAAAACCACGGGATAATTTGTGGCTTCCACGCTTTTTTTTTTGTCCTTATGGATTTTCGCCGTGTTTGGATTCATATTTATACTTATACTTATACTTGACTTGTAGTTTTCTAGTGACAAAGTGAATTGTGATGAAGACGAAAGCCGATAACTCGCCGTACATTTAAGGAGAATAATATTTTGTGTTCTACTGTGTGGTTTAGTGTGCCTTTCTTCTGTTATGCTGTGTCCATACCACTGCAAATGCCGGTTACCGGTTTTTGCATTTGTGATAATTTTCATATTTGTGAAAATTTTTGAACTCGGTTTAAACTTGTTGAGCAGAAGTGCATATGTGTTCGGTTCTGTGAATGCACCGATATAATTACAGATTCCAATATATAACTTCTACTGATATTTCTGATTAGTAATCCGGAACAGTGCAGCCTTAATTTTGCTTTAAATATAACACAAAACATATTACCCTGTACCAGTCCCTGCCTGTTTTGTATACTTGAGATTGTATTGTACTGTAGTTGATATCAAACCTATAAAATAGGCCTATTAAAATATAATTTTAAATTATGCCTTTTTGTGCTCAAAAATTTCATGATTAGAATAAAGGTTTGTTGACTACCCTGGGATAATGTAGAAGTTCTTTAATATGACAAAATTATTTCAGGTATTGTGGAAGATTCTTTACACGTCAGCATGTCAAAGGCGTCCATGGAAAGGTTGATATCTGTCAATTTGTTGGGTCCAATGTTGACATGCAAGACTGCTCTTCGTTCCATGTTGCCTAGAAAATCTGGCTGCATCATCAATATTGGTATAGTATCTGACCGTATTTACTATAATTTTACAATACATTTTGTAGACTATTCATTCATCTGCTAAAGTTTTTTTTTTTTTTTTTAATTAATTTCTTTGAGCCTTAAGTCAGCCGAAGCAACTTAATGCTTGTGTGGCTGAACCAGCTCAATTTTGAACATTACCAGACTTTTAGAGAAGAAGAAATATCTGGTAAAGGGAGGTGCCAACCCGGGGATTCGATCTGGGAAACCTCCGATCATCGTAGGGGCCGAAAAATTGTCCAGAATTGGCCAGAATAGTTCCCATAGCCGCTGAAGGAGCATGGTAGCCTCTCACGCTACCCTGGCCGGCAGTCCTGGTAGGGACTTTGCCAAGATCCCCTTTCCAGGGGTTCGACCAGATCTGCAAATCTCCAGCAACCAGGCTGAGCTCTCTCACAACTCAGCCACGATGACCACAAAGTAAACCGATGCTCAAGTTTGAACCTTACTGGGATTGTAGAAAAAGGAAGAATCCAATAAGGCGGGAAGGGGACAATACTGGGGTTAAAACCTGTATGCCTACGATCATTGTAGGGACTGTGATTGAAATTAGAAAAGAATAGGCCTAAATAGTTCCTAGTTGCTGAAGGAGTCTGAATAGGTAGTCTCTTATGGTGATTGACTGACAAGACCATTTTCTTCGGGTAGCTAGGCTGAGCACTACCACAGCTCAACCACCATGACACCATAATATAGAGCCAATATCATGCAATTGCCATGCATGACATTAAATCCGTGCACACAAATCGCTGTAAATTAATTACTGTATACAGAACAGTAAGGCTGGGCCAATTAACTTTTTTCTACCGAAGCCGATCATTAAACTGGATGATACCAAATCCCGATCCCCAACCCGTATAACCAATCCTAATTCCCAAATAACCGAAAAATATACTATGAAGCATGTATTAAAGAATATTACAAGAGTGAAATGAATACGGTTGATATTAAAGAATACTTTTGAACTCGCTACTTAAACAAATAAATCGAGGCACAAATTTACATAATTGTTTTAGTATACTGACTTAAAATTACAGCCGTTATCGCATCCACTGTCGACATAATGGAGCGGTGTTTCTTTGCTGTTTGGCTTGGTTTCCTGCTTCCAGTCTCTGCCCGTATCTACTTCCTCAATGGTGTGGCCACTTTACACGAAGCTGCAATTAATTTGAAACTTGGGTAACAATCAACCATATGAATGATTCGAGTTGCGTTCACATTTATTTTCAAATTCAGCATGCTCAAACATTCTGTGAAGTAGACAATTTCAATACGTCAGTTGTTGTTGATGTTTGGATCTTGCAAAACAAGTCTTTAACAATTAGACACGGCCTGTGATGAAGTGTGATCATAGCAGAGCTCTGTTCGACCTTTGGTCTTGTTCCACTACAGTAATAGTACAACATAGCCTGTGCTAAACTCACTTTAATGATGAAAACAGTTATATATTTTAATACAAAGCCTAAACTAGCTGGCACTGGCTCGGTTAGTGAGCTGGTTCAATACAAACAAATTTTTAAAAAACATTCGTACACCAGCTACTATTTATTTTGTGTGCTGGGTAATACTTTAGTTGTAGTGTGATTCGGTTTCAATTGCCATGCTTTGCTGCAAGTGCTAACATTATGCAAATCGGTCTGCAGAATTTGTCATCATTTCCTCGAGCTAATGACCCGATATTCATTATGAACTTTATTATGTAACTGAGATGCCACACCCAGGATACAAAACAAACTCCGGATCACTGCCAGATGACCCACCTCTTCCCCCCAAATCGTCTGAACCATCTTGCGAAGGCCATAAATAAAGATTAACTTCATCATAACTAACGACTTGCTGAATCTGCTACGGAAGATATATAAATTTGTATACAGAACTCTTATCATTTTAATCAAGCAAGGTAATGAATTTGACTCTAGAGCTTCTTTAACATATAGAAATCAATTAATATTAAGCAAATTTTTCTATTAATGGAAAGGGAATAAATGCAAAAGAAAAGCTTAAAGAATAGCAAATGAATGGACACAATTCATGGTAAATTACAGGAAATACAGTTATGTAGTTCAATGTTGATATCTTGGTAAATAGTAGTGGTTTTTTGCAGGTAGTGTGGTTGGAAGCCACGGTAATGCAGGTCAAGCAACATACAGTGCCACCAAGGCTGGACTGGTGGGAATGACGAAATCGCTTGCTCGTGAAGTTGGATCAAGAGGGATTCGCGTTAACGTTATTGCACCAGGTTAGTACTATCAAACCTTGTTGATGAAAAGGTTTTGTTGGAATTATTTTAAGAACCTTTCTTTTTCAACTATGACTGCTACAGTGATATTGAGGGTATCAGAACTCAGTCCGAGCAGGTGATTGTACTGTATTGCATCTGGTCCGTTGCTGATTTGGTATTGGCAAGGATTGGATAGAGTTAATTTTTGGATCACTTCCCCTCACCTTACTGGTTAGATCCTGAACTTACTAACTCGTCGTAAGGGAACCAGACAGTTTGCGGCATTTTGCTTAGGAAATTGTTAAGTACCTAGTGTTGGTTTTGCTGTAGCAGAGAGTTTAAGGGCATTTATGTTGATTTACGATAAGAAGCAAATCTCCACGCTACGTTAAACCGGAAGATGAAAAGAGAGCATTTATTTCCACCTACCACTGAGCTTTACAATTGCCTAGAATAGGCCAAAATGTATTCGTGTGGTGCTAAATACCTCACAGAATATTAAAAAGTTAACTTCGAGAACTAAGACTGCACCGTTGAATGCTCGTTAGGAGCTGGTTGGCGTCTAAAATCCATACAATAGAGGCCGACCCAGCGGCAGACAAGGGACACCAGGCATTCAGGAAGGGAAGAAAACAGTGACAGAGAGATGTGGCTAACACTCGGGAAGGTGTGTATCAGGTCCCTTGCAGTGGCTGCGATGCTGTTTATATTGGAGAGACCAGAAAAGGAGTACGTGAGAGGGTAAAAGACCACATGGCCGACACCAGGAATCCAGTGGAAGAAAACAGCATCGCAGCATACTGCATCGAGACGCAGCATGACATCAGTTGGGAGTGCACTACCACGCTACTTGTCTCAAAGTCAGCCAGAGGCAGACAACTTAGAGAACTTACTGTGATACAAACTCATGTGAGAGCCAACGCCCCACTCATGAACATTCAGGCACCCTCAAATCCAGCTAACCGCTTTCTTATGAGAAGAGACTTTGGAGAGAGATTGATACGTAAGTGGAATGACAGCCCACCAAAAACAAGAGGCTACGATTATTGCAGGATTTGAAACGTATAGACGACGATGTAAACCAAAGTAATACAACGCATGAAAGTGCTTGATGAAGACAGGCGGACTTAATTTAACATCATCATCAAAAAGTGTGCCGAAAATTTGTAATGGTAGTCTTACGAATGTTAAAAGTGGAATTCAATACAGATTTTGTAAAGCTAAAAAGAGCTGAGTGTAAGCAAAGCGCCCTACTGTGTTATAAACAAAATGCACTTTTTAATGCAATTTTTAAAGGAATTAAGCTTTCCTTCTTGCCACAAAGCTACCTTTAAGGTAGACCCAACTTCATTATTTTGATGTGTTTCATGAGAGCGATCAGTCTTTACATGCCACTAGAGGACGCGTTTTAGTAGTTTTTGAAAAATACTTTAAATCCAGTTGATGTTTACAAGACGCAAGAAAGCGGTTCAATTATGGAATGCGATTCACACAGAACCCCATTGGTGTTCTACTTATCGGGTATAGTGGATGCGTCCCACCATACACTAAACTTGCATGGAAAAAATTGGGTCATTTAAAAAGCCTGAATGTATCTCGTAAGATTATCTCCAGTAAATGGTCGCACACTTTCACAACGTAGACAAACACTTCGTCTTGCAAATTTTCAACCCCATGCAGGTGTTATCATTAGGCCTTGTATTATTAGGACTTCCAACTACATCCTCATTGGTTTGTGCCACTAGCGAACCAAATTCGCGGCCAAATTCGAATTCGCTAGTGACACAAACCGACGAAGATGTAGCAGTAAGTCCCAATAATCCTTGAAGGCCTGATGACAACACCTGTATGAGGGCAAAAATTTGCAAGACAGTGTTCATCTACGTTATGAAAGTGTGCAAACATTTACTTAGGTAATCTTACGAATTGTTAATTCACAGTACGCACTGCAATGATGTTTTTGTTTTTCGATTTGTTATATAACCGAAACGTAAATGAGTCTTGGGCAGGGCCGGATTAAGAGTGAGGCAGCTGCCTCGGGCCCCAGGTAGTCTAGGGGCCCCCACGACCACTTATAAATTTTTTCAGTTTTTTTTTTTAAATCGTGATATCATGTCATGTTTGTCTCAGGTTTGGTTAACCTTATCGAACTAATTTCCCTCCATTTCAGCAAACAAAATGGCTGAAGCTGCGCATTGACTGAGTGAAACGTTTACATATGGTGCAAAAGAGTACACATTTTCCATCGGCCGTTAGGTTGTAACGTTGTGCCTTCTATACTTGCGACTCTACTGGACCAAACAGCAGTTGGCCAGTTTGACATTTTTTAAAGTTTTAATTGATCCAATGTTTTAGGTGAAATGGAATTTTTGATCCAGAAATGTGATGTCTATTTTCACTATAAATAAAACCACTTGGACTTTTAGACATTTTCAAGTTTACCTTTTTTTCTGGGTCACCTGCCTAAAGATTGGGGCCGCAGGTACAAATTGGTGCCTTGGGCCCCAAAATGTTTTAATCTGCTCCATGCAAAAAATTGTTTGGTTTACGAGCAAGGTTGAAAATTGAAGCACCAGGCAACCAGGCATTTTATTTTATTTTTTATTTTATTTAACTGACCACATTTCTTTGTCATGTAACAAAGCTAAAAGAGTATGCAGGCAACCTAAATAAGTAAAATATTCTGCTAATATGTTATTTATGTTGTGTAGTATTAAACATATTTTAGTTTTTTTCCCAAATAACTTCTTAGTGGCTTGAGTTAGAGGCTTGAAATTAACACCTTTGAAAAGCTCGTTTCAAGCCGGTTAAAATGGTATACTGGAATGTCAAAAACGGTCAAAAATTGGCAAAAATATGATTTTAGCGGGTGGACCAAGCCTGTAAACCAAACAATTAACTTTGCATGGCCTAATCATCATGTTGCCTAATCATCATGTGCAGTTGTTTTCAGAATTATTTGCCAAAAATGAGACAGGCATCCAGACAAATTATAGGGGTGGGGGAGAGGGGGGGGGGGGGGGAGGGAGGATGTCGGTCATCGTTCCTTGTCATGTGTACCATCATCTCAACGAGCTTGCAAATGTTCATCTAAAGAATGATGAGCTTGCAAAGCCATCTAAAGAAATGGCTTTCATGCGGTGGTGCTAAATCGAAGCAAGAAAGAGACTATAAATGAAGTTTACTTGACTAAGGGAAGTGGCAGAGAAATAATACACATCCCTATGAAGTACTTTCCAGTTGCCTTGTAAATGTAGTGGCTGTTGATATAATCCTGGATTTGCAAGATACATTTGTATTTTTAGAACTCTTGTTACCTTCAACCATTTTTTTTTTATTTGATTGAAGGATTCATTGATACCGATTTAACATCTTCCCTCAAGAACCGCTCCTTGTTAGAAAGTGTGACCCCTCTCCGGAGATTTGGAAATGCAAATGAAGTGGCTGAAGCTGCGCTTATGTTAGCAGAAGCAACCTACGTTACGGGTGTGGTATGTTAAAATTGTTACTAGAAAGAAGTTGGGTTGGGAGAACCTGAATTTGCTACACATTTACTGAAAATGTACTGTGATGTCTGAAATGGGAGCTGTTTAGGTTGTTCAAATAATTCCACTCCTGCTTCCTTTGAAAAAAGGTTTGATATCTTTAGAGACTAGACATAAACAGAAAATACAAAGAATGTTTGTAATAACAATTTTTTTATTCAAATTTCATAACTGCATTAACCCATTGAGTACTACCAGTAGCTAATTCTGCCCAGAAGCCACTGTTGATTCAGCCCTAGCAGCCGGAATAACCAGTGCTGCTGTTTGTTGAAAACTGGCTATTAAGGCTGGGCCGATCCCGATTACCAATCTCGATCTTTACATATATTTGCAGTATTCATAGAACTCTGGATCGGTAAACAAAACCCAGATATATTGGCAATAAATCAAAGCAAATATATTTTTGCTTCTCGTGCACCGATTTTGGTGTTTAAATACAGCATTTTGAAGGTTTTTTCGCCATATCTTGCTGTCTCTTACTGTTAGAAGTAAGGCTGTACCGAACGAGAATTTTTCAGCCGAACCGAACCAAACCGAACAAACCTTAAATAAGCCGAACACCGAACACTTCCGAACTGAACAAAAATGTACTGAACCAATCTATCTTAAACTAAAATGTCTTATATGGACTCGTAAGTCCAAAGATGTTGAAAAACTGTTTAAACTTTAAGAAATCTCCACTACTTTTACATTTTCCCTTATAACTTCTGAACCGTTGGAGCTAGGAACTTACTGTTTGGACCAACGGAAAGCTGGCGAAAAACTCTTCAAAATGGTGTATTCAAACATCAAAATCCGTCGATTAGAAGTGAAAATATGTTCGGTTTGGTATTTTGCGTTTG
>JAHWFP010174276.1:0-31725 GCA_023313725.1 Lithobius niger | reverse complement strand
TGTTCGAATGATTTAAAAAAAAAATTATTTGTATTTGACCGGCTCACTGTAACCGAGCCAATGCCGGTTTCTTTAAAAATTTAAACCCGTTTTCATTATTAAAATGAGTTTAGCATAGGCTATGTAATATTACTTTAAGCCAATATATTAAAAAAAATTGCGTGCATTTATGCAGCGAGTTCAAAAGGTTCTTTTAATACATGCTTCCATAGTAGATTGATTCTTGATTGGGAATTGGGGGGGGGGGGGGTCATCAACCTAGCATTCAGCTACCATGCTTACAGTTTGCTGTAACTTAAATTGGCCTCATATCTATACAATGCAACGGACTTAGCAGTTGTGCGCTGAACGGCAAACGTTTTCACCTCTATTGCACCATCGTGCGCTTTTTAAGTTGGCTTTACATGACTTAGATGCCAACATCGTTAATTTTTTCCTTTTTTTGCCATGACCGTCATTCCCCTTTTAAGTCCTGGCTTGTTTGAGATAAAGAACCCTTGCTCACACTTGGGGCAGTCGATCATGTATCACAGGTGAAAATTTAATCATTTGATTCTATATTAGTTGTGCCAACTCGTTACCTTTTCACCGTTTGAATTCTCGGATACATAGAATAAATGTTTTCATTTTGCTTACATTTTGTAATTTATTGCAGGTTCTGCATGTGGACGGAGGTTTACACTTGACAATATAATTTAGAAGAGGAAGAGTGGCACGTTATCAAATTGTAGCACTACATTAATGTATTCCACATAGGCCTAAGTATTTTATTTTTTTAGTTTGTATGAAGCTCTGTAAATAAATGCTCTGTGTATTTTAAACTCTTGAATGCCTATTTCAGTCACGATTGACTAAATGGACTTAGCAAAGAAGACTCGTACCTTTTGGGTTTTGCAAGTTTGTCCGTTAAATTACAACAAAAGTGGTATTCAAGATACTAACTAAAAATAAACGTGTGTTGAATCTGTATCGCCACGAAACATTTCTGTCAGTCTAGAAATTTCTTCATTGAGGTTAAATGAGTATCAATATTTCTTCATTGAGGTAAACGAGTGTCAATATTTCATTTGCTGCAGGTCGTGTTCCCTAGATACATCAAAATCCAATCAAATCCTGAACAAAAATATCAAGTCGCATTTTTTGTATGGTGTCTTTGGAAAGCAATTTTTTAACATATGTGCAAATGGCGTGGGGGCCTCACAAAAACAATGGCGTTGCTACTGGTTTACGACTTATCTACCATATATAATCCCAGCACTAGCATTACTTTCAGTTGGCAGTAGGCCAACTTTTAACGTTTTCAATTAACGACAGTTAGAAACAACTCAAATTCATAATTTGTTTATTGAATAAGAATGTATTAATTCCCCCCCTTCCCAGAAATATTGGAAGGAACTAGACTTTGCCCCACCCTGCATACTACACTCGCAATTTTTAAATTGAGCGAGACCAGGCGTCGAACACAATGTTTATTTTTTCCTGGCGAGACCAACAAGCAATGTGGTGGTGGCGTCCTTTGCATTTATCTGCAGTCCAAAATCATGTAGTGTGTGTATTAGCTTCTTGCTGCAATTGCTTTGTCTTTTTCCATATTGGCTTGGATTAGTTTTACTGAAGCTTGAGCAACATGGCTGTTGGCCCCAGGCATTCACCTACACGCTAAGCTTTCTTTACCAAAATAACAATCACTGGAAAACAATTACAGAAAGATGCAGTGTTGCTTTGACCGCGAGCCACAAGGGAAGTCTGGAGGTGCGCAAGCTGTCTGGCCAAACGAAAGCTACAGAGGTAAGTCCCCGCACCCGCAGAAGCAAAGACTAATTATGGGCGAACAAGGGGCTGGCCAAAAAGAAGTGCGAGAGTCATTACATAAATCTGCATGCACAACGAGGATACAGAATAACCTCATTAATAAGAACTCCCGCTTAATAACTTTTTTAAGACTTTGGTTGGTCAGCTACTAAGTCAGCACAAAATATATACGGATATAACGAACTCTGTTAATACGAAAGTACGGATAAGACGAACAGATATTGACAATTCTAGCTTATTTTTACGAATTTGCCGTTCGTAACTGGTATTTTTCCTCCCCCTTGAATTTCGTTGCGTTTCACGCAAAACATCAATCGCTTGTTGACTCCATCTTGGGAAGTGATAAGAGTTTTGTCCGTTTGCGCAAACGCGAAGGTCAAGGACGAATGAAAAAAAACTACCGTACGCCAGTAGGCTACATTTTTTTAAAGTTGCAGTCCAGTTTCTCTCGTCCGTTTAATAAGAACTACGGTTAATAAGAGCATTTTTAGCAGTCCCCTTAAAGTTCGTATTAAAGAGGTTTTACTGTACACTGAATGGAAGCCAATTGCAGTGGGGGCCATTTTAATTAACTGCTTATAGACCATTTCTCAGGATTTCAAGTGCAGCGTATCGGCAGGGGTACTTTCTATCAATTACATGCTGCTAATAACTACAAATCATGTAGGGACTAGTACGCTTATGAACAACTATAATTTTGTATGATCTTTGAATGTGTTTTTCAGTAGTAACACGAGAGCATAGTTTTTTTAATCGATAAATTTTCTCGATCACGATTTGCATTTCAAAGCTGAAAAAATACTGAGTGCTTGCGCGAGGTGTTTTTATCACCTTGGGAATTTAACGAGTTGAAAAAATTTATCAATACTTAAACTACACCAGAGTTGCATTTGAAACGAGAATATATCATCTCCTTGAAGGCATGAAGCAAATTGTTTGATTTATGGGCGAGGTTGCAATTTGAAGCACCAGGCGTTTTATTTTATTTTTCATTTTTAGTGGCCTTAAATATACATAAACACATACGGCGAGAGTTAGAAAATATAAACACTAACTATGGGCACACACAATCTCACAAGGAAATTAGTCCAAAATTCTGGCTAATTTTCAAGTTTGTCAGTCGAAAATTTGCCGAGATTTAGAACTGATTTTCTTGTTGCGAGATTGTGCATGTTTGTTTTCAGAGTTAAGATTTAACTGACCATATTTCTTTGAAATTTACCTAGTTTAAAGAGTTTCACAAAAAAAAGCGTAATATTTTGCAAAATGTTATCTAGTTTTAATGCTTTTATTTTGGCAGTAACTTTCTAGAGGTTTGAGCTAGGCATGAAATTTGCACACTAAAAAAGCTTGTTTTGAGCTGGTTAAAATGGTATATTGGAATGTCAAAATTGGTCAAAATTTGGTGAAAGCACAATTTTTAGCGGGTGGACCGAGATTCAGATAATAAATGTTGACTAGCGATAATTTAGGCAGCCAACACGTGCCTATAAACCAAACAATTTTGCGTGGCCCGAACATCAACTTTAAAATAAAAACTTCTAACTTGCATAATACAGCCTAGTTATACTGTAGTGATTTCTCGCTTGAATTCACAATTCCTGCGTGCACGAAATGGTGAAAGTGTACAAATTGTTGCCAGATGCATTCACTGGTTCGTGTCGTGTTTATACTGCCATATCCAAACAAAAGTCACCAGAATAACGCACACTTTCACAACAGAAGACACTCACACTGTCTAGCGAATTTTCGATAGTTAACTACTATCTTCCTCAGGCCTTAAAGTTAGTTTGGACTCTGTTTACATCCCTGTTGTTTTCACCGTTATCGTCTGCTCGTTCGTTGCCATGCTCGAAACTTGGTGCATTGCATAGCCTCCCGATTTTTGCAGGCCCATCACGCGAGTTGTGTAGCCTCCCGATTTGTGCAGGCCGATCCAGCGAGCTTGCCACGTGAAGTCCCCACTTCTTACGCAACTGCCTGGAATGTTCCCAGCCGATCAGATGTGAAACTTTTGGGTAGGAGGGGCCTTGAATGTTCATAAGAGGACTTCCTTTGGCTTCATGTTGACCAATGGCAATGGATTCGAGGCACCGGAGGTGTCTGTCTCGTGCCATGTTGGACTTGATCAGTGTACTAGTGTCATGCCACTTAACATTATGCCGTGTCTCCATGCAATGCACTGCGATGCCGTTATCTTTGCCTGCATTACGAACATTTCCCATGTGTTGTGCAAGCCTCGTTCTTACTCCTTTTCTTGTCTCCCCTATGTACACAGCATCACAGTCATTGCATGGAATTCTGTACACTCCCTCGTTGGTGTTATCAACCGACCCCATAGTTTTCTCATCCTTGGATTTTTGCGTCTCACATCCTTGTGGGACTGCCTTCTTTCGATGAACAATTCTCTTACGAAGTCGTCCTACGTTCTTCAAGTAGGTCTTGAAGCCGTGCTGCCTCAGGATGTTTTGCACTGGCCCAGTCACTCCTTCCAGGTAAGTCAGCTTCACTCTCGGGGTTCCTTCAACGATTTTCAACTCATTTAACACATTCTCGTCTTCTTGGGGGCCACTCTTCTTCTTTTTCTCGTTTGCAACAATCAAAACCGCCTTCTTTCGTAGCCGATTTAAAAGTCCCACTGGGTAGTCCAGCTCCAAGAACCTCCAAGTCAGGTTTTGCGAGATCGAGGCTACTCGAGTTTCGCACTAGCCTAACAAGCTCGTTCTGAGCAATAGAGCGCAATTGCTCCTTCGGGTGTCCCGAGTTGTATGGGATGGCGCGCCTAGTTGCCATGGGCTTAACGTAGGGGTAAACACCACTTTCCCTCCACTAATCCTCTGTATATTCACATCCAAGAACGGGAGTGCTCAATTTTCTTCTTCCTCCGCCATGAAGCTGATCCCTCTCCTCCAGTTGTTAACCTTATTCAATACACTCTGCAACTCTCTCTTCCCAAGCACAGCGAACACGTCGTCAACAAAACTCTTCCACATTCGTACACTCACACTCGATCTCAGAACCATTTCGTCAAGGTGCTGCATCACCATCTCCGCAATTATTGGCGAGCTAGAGTAACCCATAGGGGCTCCTCCATCTTGCCAATAAGTCTTCCCGCCAAACTCAACGTAAATAGAAGCAAGCAGAACCTTCAACAGCACACAATCTTTCTTGACCTCACTCCTTGGAACACCCCACCTCTTCCTCGAGAGTGCCAGCATCTCCAATACGAGACGGTGTGAGAGACTCTGGAATAATTTCTCAACGTCAAAAGACACCATCATCTTATCTTCTCCAAGCTCCAGATGTTCGAGCTCATCCAGCAAATCACTAGTCTTACGAAGCCGACTCTCACCCCGCACATACTTCTTGATTCTCTCAGCCACTTCCCAGTCCAACTTCTGTGCCATTGCCATTCGTCAACATGAAGACAAAGGAATTCCTCTTATGAACATTCAAGGCCCCTCCTACCCGAAAGTTTCACATCTGATCGGATGGGAACATTCCACGCAGTTCTGTAAGAAGTAGGGACTTCACGTGGCAAGCTCGCTGGATTGGCCTGCACAAATCGGGAGGCTACACAACTCGCGTGATGGGCCTGCAAAGATCGGGAGGCTATGCAACGCATCAAGTTTCGAGCATGGCAACGAACGAGTAGACGATAACGGTGAAAACAACAGGGATGTAAACAGAGTCCAAACTAACTTTAAGGCCTGAGGAAGATAGTAGTTAACTATCGAAAATTCGCTAGACAGTGTTGAGTGTCTGCTGTTGTGAAAGTGTGCGTTTTTCTGGTGACTTTTGTTCGTTTATAATGGAGTTTCACAATATAAAATCTAACGATCTTTTTCGAAACTACCATATCCATAAATAAAGTAGTTTTGTTTCACCAGCAATCATAAACTTACCGAAAGTAAATTGTCGTGAAAGCAGACAACTGTCGGAACTAACATTAATCCCTGTCAGGGCACTTCAACCAAAGTAAATACGTGTTTTATTTTTAATGAAAATGTTGTTTCTTGGAATGTAATCTGTATTAATACTAAGTTTTACGATAATTACAGTATCATTAATTTATTTTCTAGTATTTCCAGTATTTCAAGTATCACGTAATATTTTACGTACTTGAGTTGCCTCGACGACTGCCACGCTTCGCATAGTAGACGCTATAGGCCTAAACCAAAGTGGCGTAAACGTGCTTCAGCATAAATACTGCCGCCAAGAAGTCAAATAGGAAATAATACATCACTTGACAATCAGGTGCATCGTATATGTTTAGTAATTGGATTCGGCGTACAAAATGTAGGCTAATTCTTTCGTTACGTGGCGGAACCTAGGATACCAGACGAGTCGATGGAGGTTTCGTGCAGTATAATACTGTGTGCTCATTTAATCTGCAGTAAGGAGGCATGGAGCCGCATGATTGGCTGGTGGCATATCGTTTACTGGCTTCCCATTGGTTAATGGCCATGAAAAATTTATGAAGATATACTCTCACCATACAATTTTCATTATGGAACCTTTCATTGTATCCAGATCAGATTGGGTGAAGAAGGCAGACAACTTTTGATCTATAGAGACAATATGTATTTTGAAGATACAATCTGTAATATCACCACTTGGATACTGAACAATTTCATCACTTCACTATATTCCACAAGTCCAGCAACTAAATCCAGTGGAGTGAGCACACAGCCATGTCGTTAAGAGGCTTTAAGAGGATGCAAACTCATTGCATCACCAACCTATTTACTTTAATAAAGGCCCAGTCTAAGCATACGGCTGGAGTAGGAGCTGTTAATCAATGTCTAAAGCAAAGTTGTATTGCTGTAGTAATTTTTTCACGTGCAATTAACCACCATCCCACATCTAATAATATAGGTGTCGACCAATAAGATATACAGCTTTTTGAAGGCCCAAGCGGCAGAAGAAGCAAGAAGCGACAAAAAGTAAGCTTCATGAGATTTCCATGCAAACTCGAGTGGAGCATCCAAGCACAGTTGAGTTGCTAGAAGCTTGGCCTACGACCCAAAAAAGGACAAGAGATCAAATCGTGTCACCAAAGCCTACGTATACAATGGCATGGTTCGCAGCATGTGCGTGAGCAATCGTCTATGTGATTGCATGAAAAACCCTACTGAAAGAAGCCAATGAAAAACACAAAAAGGAGTCGTAAAAAAAATTCCATTAAAGACATTACTGTTGTACAAATGATGGTGGAATCAGGACCGAAACAACTGGATGATGCAAGTGAAAAAATTGATAAGACTAGGAAAAGCTATTAAAAAAAAAATCAAACTGCAAAGAAACAAGAGACCAAATAGGCCTAGGCCTAAATGTAAAGTCCATATGGAAAACTTAAAATTGTGTTCTGCTCTCACTTGAGGTAAACTAAAATAGGCTAGCTCAGCTATTAATAAGCACTCACTTAAAACTTGAATGATGAATCCTATTTTTTGGACTTTTTTTTTCTGATACAAGTCCTATATTTTGCTTTAAAAATTTGTATTTTCCCTACACATAAGCTGCATACTGTGGGTGCAGTGCATGGATTTTAAAGTTTATCCTGGGCGTACCTACATCAGAAAGGAAGGGATTAAACTGAAATTGTTAGGAATTTCTACGTGAATTTTGGTATTTCAATTGTTTGTACAGGTAGTAGAGTTCGGACAAGAAAGAAGTTAAATTCTTTCCTTTTCATAAAAGTGATGACTACAACAAAAGTGAAGGTGACTAATTTAGTAAACGAGCCCAGTGGTTGGATTCTTTTTTCTAACCCTTCTTTTTGATAACGATTTACGGTTTTTGCGAATAAATAACAATATGTATTGACTTAAGATTACTAGCATTCGAAAGTTCTAGAAAAAAACGATTAAAATGATCTGGAATGGTAAAATCTGTATTTTTGTTTAATAAGGTATGTGCCCTAACAAGATAAACGCAACTTCCAATCTTGAATGAAAACACTACAAGATTACCTTAACATCCAAAAGATGTGCTACTGCGTTGCATTATCAGGTTATCGCCTCAAGGAGTTAAAATATGCACTCTTAGACAAACAATAATTTCAGAACAGTGTACTTATTGCTATATACAAAATTACACTTTATTAATCATATGACAGCTACTCAAGCAAAAGTACATACCTAAAAATTCATCAACAATTCTACACGATACTCAGAAGAACTCAAAGATTATATTCCTTATCGTCCAATATATTTACTATCAAGTGCCTTAATTTTAATTTTCAACATTTGGAGGGCACAAC
Organism: Lithobius niger; assembly: GCA_023313725.1. Lineage (NCBI taxonomy): Eukaryota > Metazoa > Arthropoda > Chilopoda > Lithobiomorpha > Lithobiidae > Lithobius > Lithobius niger. Next base: position 23,648 of record JAHWFP010174276.1, on the reverse strand, counting down.
ATTTTCTTTTTTTATCCATAAATTTTCAGCTTACAATTTTGGCCAACCATGATAACAAGATGCGCGAGTCACAATTTTCAGCTTTAAGTGAGGTACAGTACAATTAACAAGTTTACAAGTTTACAAACTTCCATCATTTAGTGAAAATCAAGCATCACCATTAAGGACTTAATGCCTACACAATTTACCAACGCATAATTATCACTCGGGTCAATTTTTACAACTTGATTTGCATAATCCTAGTTTTTAGCTTGCAACATCCTTTGCAGTCGCACAGCAAGTCGCAAAATTTTGCGTAAGCATACGTTTCAATCATTTATCACGTAGCTGGATTTTCATGAACTGCTAAGAGACTGTGTGACCGGATTTTCTCGTAATTGACACCCATGCAACTCTTAGAATGTCTTAAAAACCAAGCGCTTTACAATTCCTGTTGCAGACGTCAGGAATCCCATCATAGCTGCGTTATCAGTTTCCAAATTGGGTGGTAGCGGCACAGGAGCTTGTTCTGTTGACGGCACACACAAATTGTGGCGGGTTTTACAAACGCTGCTGCTTTTTAATCGTACAACAGGGGCATGTCTTCCCTTTCTGCCGCGTGGTTGGCGACGCTTTGTTTGAGGACTTTCTTGAAGTGCTACCTTTTTTTCTTGTCCAACGATTAATTTGCCATCTTTTGAGCTGGGCTTGTCATTCAATGTGCTTTGCAAGCGCATTACAAGACTTATTCCAGATCCACCGGAGTCCGGGGATGTGAGCAAATGGTGGCCAGCAGATATTAACGCACCGGTGATATCCCAACCAGGACCCGGAATTTCATCACGGCGCTTGATCCCTTTTTCTCGACCAAGCACCACACGTCGACGGGTAGGCTTTCGGGTGTATTCGGTGGGAACCATGCTCTCTGCAATCGTGTTGAGATGCTTTAGCTTTCGATCGATCTTGTTGATTCGCTTTATTGATTTTGTTCTTAGTTGGCTCTCAATTTGCTGACGAATAATGGCGTCAGTTTGAGAATGCCAATCGAACAAGCGAACTGATGTTGCGATTGCTGGGTTAGAATTAAATTTTAGTTTGGTTGCCACTTCCCTTCCAAACATTTTTTCATGTATCTGTTGGGTGTCACCAGTAACCAAAGTATGCTTGTGAGCATGCAGAGAATGTGTGGAATCTTTGGACACTCCCAGCAAGACCGATAATATTTCGGACTGTTTCTTTAGGACGTGTTTAGAAAGGTCCAGATTTCTACTGTCAGTTTTTTCAGTTCCAAAAGGAGAGGCAGAAACATTTTTAATCCCTTGGGTACGGCAGAAATCCCGCAGACGGAGCGGCTCATCACCTCTTTCGGCTTCTCCTCGACCACAGCTCGAAGCTGCCGTTGCCATGGCCTGCAAAGATGCTTCTAAATCTACGACGGTCGTCATCCTTGGCAATCGCAGCTTTGTGCGTGATGGCCTCGTCGTTGCAGGACCTAGAATTTGCATATCATCTAAGGAGGCATGGCAACGATTCGCAGGTGTCTTGGTCACTGCGGTTCCACGAATAAACTCTTTAGGACTGGTGTCGGTTGTTAATACCTTGCCTGACACAGTTTTAGGAGAGTCGGTTATTTTTGGAGTTTCCATTTCTTTAAGATGTCTTCGTGCGTCTTTGTTACATACCTCTTTAGTTCCTAAAAGAGCGTTGGCTTGCCCAGGCTTAGTCCCACAGGAGATTTGTTCTATTCCACTTGGGTCATGGATGTTTCGTCTTTCATGGTGTCCCTCTAACCCAGGCGTTGACCACTCTGTGCCAGGAGCTCCTCTAGCTTGCGTCTGAGCTGTTGGTGGTGTTGCATCTGGTGTTGTGGTTTTTGGTCTGTAGACTGGGGGGGGTGGGGGGGGGTGGGGGGGGGGGGATGCGGGGCTCGTCCCTCGTCCAGCTGCACTTCTGTGGAGAGGAAGAGCGCGGTCAGCTAAAAATAAAAACACAAAGGGAATTGTTTTACTACGGGGTTCCCTAAGCGTAAACCGCATGCACTGAACTTGGGGTTAACTAACAAGACGGTTAAAGTAAAACACATTTCCCAAATGTTAAAAGGTACCAATAATGGGGCTTACTTAATTATAGCTTATATATTTAGGCAAGCTCTGATCCAGGTCAATGCCAAAACATCTTGTACGCCTCGTAACTACAGATTCAACTCCTACTTAGCGAATTTTTGATAATTAAGCATTGTACATTTCAGTTGCCAAATACTGCATAGAGTGCATCTCCATGTTCTGGTCGTTTTTCATTTTCATTTTGTCGCCGCCGTCTTCTACCTTTTGCTCTTTGTAAGAAAATCTTTGAGAAGACACTTCACTGCATTTTTCATGAATATAAGTTGAGTTTTGCATCATCAACCCAGATCAGCCTTTATACTTTTATACACGTATACCTACATACATGTATAACTTTTGTATTAGCTCTTTAACCAAACATCACAGGTAACACGTATTTTGTTGGGGATACGCCCTTCTACATACTTCTACAATTTTTTTGTCATTATCGAGGCACATATCTAAGTACCAATTGGTGAATTAAGCATGACCTTACTTCTGGCTGTCTTTAACGAATAGCACTTTCTTCTTTAATTCTTGCCTGCATCAGAGCCGGATTTAACGCCTTGCTGCCTATAGGGCCAACACAAAAATGTCATCCCTGTAAGCAAATGATAACCCAGAACCCCCATCCCCACCCCACTTACTAATAAAGGACAAGACTCCTTTTCCCTCATTTAATTTTTGTGTTTATTTAAATCTAGCACGTTTATTAAAATCACTAAGACAACTTAAGAAATCTGATAATACCCATAATTACAGCTGCGCTGCGATCAGATGTAAGGCTACCTGCCCCTGAGACTCAAAATTTCAGGACATATTTCCGACCAAATATCGCTCACTTTCACACTGTACATTGTTCAAATACTTGAACATTTTCGATTGCGTCCAGCAATCTTCATCAGGCGATCTGAGGGTTGTTTCTTGTGTTTACATGTTTGCTGTTCGTATTCGTTACGAACGCAAAACAATCTGACAGTGAAGTGAATCGAAAACATGTAAACATGGAAAGAAACAACCCTCAGATTGCCGGATGAAGATTGCTGGAGAGCAATCGAAAATTTGCAAGTATTTTAAGAATCTACAGTGTGAAAGTGAGCAATATTTCGACGAAAATATGTCCGATGAATTTGATTGTACGGTTCACAGTATTCATAGTAACGGTATTTTCAGCCTGAGACTCTGGAGATGAAGGAATTTGAAGCTTAAAAGTCAGAAGGCATATTTTCGAGGTTTGTTCATTGTGCTGCTCCTGAAAAAATACTGCTCTAGGCACAGGCCTACTAGGACATCCGGCCCAGGCTTTGATATGAGGTTGAGTGGTTGCTGCAGGAGTCTATGCACTGTGCTACGAACTTAATAGCAAGTAAAAGAGCTGTGAGTTCAGGCGAATGGTCATTTGGTTAAGATTGGAGGCTGTCCCTACTGCCTGACTGTTTCCTTGACCCCAAAATGACGGCTCTATTACCTGGTAAAAAAAAACAGTCTACAAGATGGTGCTACTCTCCAGACTTCAGCAACCAACCAACTTCAAATCCAGGTAACGACAGACAAAGAAGAAAGCACCAACTGTTCAAAAACTGGCTTCCTGTTTCTCTAGAAAAATCACCAATAAGTACTAGAAATTACTGGGGCTACATTGGGAAGTATACAATTACAGGGTTTTTTTTTTTTTAATTAAACATGGTACGCTATTTACCAAAATTGTCCCTCGATTGTCACAAATCGATTGTCACAATTTTGGTAAATAGCGTACCATGTTTAATTAATTTCTGTTACCAAGTAAAACAATGAGCCTTTCGGCCTATCGTGTTTTTTTTTTTTTTTTTTTAGAAAATAAACATTTTAACTATTTCAAACAACCCTAGTGCGAATAGTGTTTTGTTTGGCCTGAAGATTGCGTTCCGGAATTGAAAATTTATTATGATGCAAACTAGGATGAGGCAGTTGAATTTGACGTCACTATTAACATGAAATCTCAATGTAAAGTGCCAATCTTTAAGGCCACTTAAAAAAGTTGATTCTCGGGCCTTTGTATTAAAGAAATCTGGGTGGCGGGGCAGAATTTTATTTTTTATTTTATTATTTTTCAGTCCTATTTTCCCTTACATTTTGAGAAATTATTTTTTATTTTGGGTAAAATACATAACACTGCGCGTAATCCTGCTTACTGCATGTCCATAAAATTATTAAATGGCAAGAACGGTAATTTTATACTTTCCTTTTCCATTAAGGATCGTTTTTGATCTGTAGTAACTGCTATTTTTTTCCGCATCGTTTCTTTCTATTTCCCGTCAAAAAATCGTTGCGGGCGGGGCCTGAGAACCAGCTTTTCTTTTTTTAATGGCCTATTATCTGTAATTTTTAAATAGAGTAGACATGGTCGGTAACAAGGCTGTATAAAAAAAAAGTAAAAGAACATTCCCTAACTGGGTTGCAAATCTTGCTTGACAAGTGTTATGTGTTGGCAAGTAATGTTACCACACTTCCATTTCCATTTCTTTGTTTAAATTGCGTAAAATACTGTATGCACCAGTTTTTTTTCTTAGTTACGCCAGTTGTTGTACATTAACGGCTCTGTAACTTAAAAACAAAATCAAGCAAGATTCATTGCCGACAGCAGTTTACGTAAATAAACAGTTCACTAAAATGCTCCTGGCTTTGGTTAACAGAAAAGCTATTTATCTTGTGTAACACACATGAACTGTTGGCATTACTTGGCAGCAGGGTCAAATTTAGTACGATTTACAAGTAATTGCTTAAAATTAATGGGAATCAAACTGCTTTCACAAATTTCAAGTGGTCAACTGCCATTAATATGTCTCTAAGTAGAATGGAGCCCTTGCTTTTTAACCTGCTAAAACCAGTCTGGTTTTGTGCTTGTTAAATTAAAGGGTGGGGTTGCGCGAGTAGAATAATTTTAATTCGTGTCGAGCCGAGCCGAGTTTGCAACAGAAGAATCTAGTATCACGGAGAGTTCGAGTATTTGGTTGATATATTTGTTTGAAAGTTCTCTTTAATTTGTTAAGATAAAAAGAACAAAGATTTTGCTTAACTGTGTATAGGTCGTGATTTTCCAGTTTTAAGGATATAACTTGAGAGTGCATTGAGCTATTGGCTTTTAATCAGCATGATCAGAAAGAAGCTCTCGTTAAGGGTGTATTGGAATGTGGAAATCGGTCAAAAATTGCAGAATTTATCGCATTGCAAATACGGTATCGGTTTTTACTCTGAAAGTTCACTTTTGCAATTCGAAAGTCAGGAAACAAAAATTTCAGAACATTTGGCTGTTTTCATCATTGCCATGTTGCTTATCAAATGTCCCTTTCTTTGGACACCTTCGTGGACTGGAATCACTGGCAATCCAACAGCACGTGAGAAAAAAAAGCAACACTTATGAACACACAAGGCCCCTCAAACCTGGGAATTAGTTTTCTCCTGAGAGAAAAATTTACCAAACTGCTGCCCAATAGTTGGAACAACGTGCCCAACAAATATGGGAGGCCTTACCAGCCACAAGCGCGAACGCCAAGTTCAAAAAGTGATTTCAACGGAGATGAAGTCGTAGGACAATTTTTTAACAAGCATACTGCCTGATGAAGACAAACAAGTGTCCAGTCTGTCGAAAATTTGTAGAATACTGGTAAAGTATTTATGTGAAATTATGCATTTTTGATTCCCGACTTTCGAATTGTTAAGTTGTTCATATTCACCAGACTCGAGTTTTTAGAGTATGGATGCGAGCAGTGCACACTCAGCTCGGCTCGAAATTTTCGAGCATCGCACATCCCTATTAACGGAGATGAAATTACTTAACGTGCGGGCTAGCCTCGAAAAGTGATTTCGTCTCCCATTAGTCTTAAAGAGTTATGAGTAAATCACACCAAATTTGACTTTGCTGCAAGTAAATAACAAGAGGGTATGGGCCCAGCACGCTTCCACTGCGCAGTTGAAATGTCGTCTGGGTGATTTACGCACAACTGTTGTGGGAAACAAAATTACTTTATGTAGCATTGGGGTTTCCTCTGCCGTCTGACAAAGGATTCTCTCCACAAAATTTGTCTGCGCAGTTGAAACATTGTCTGGGTTTATAACCTGCGGTGAGAATTCTTTCAACAGGTGGCAGAGGACACCCAACGCTACGTCAACTGTAAAGTAATTTCGTCACCTGTTAATTTTAAACAGGCATGCGTTAACACACCAAATTTGACCCTGGCTGCACTCCTTATGTCATTTGCTGGTCCCTGTGACAACACTTGAATACTTGAAATTAAGTTCGAAAATCTTGTGCAAATGGCACTAGTTTCCATACACTATTTACAAGAATCCATTGACCCCAGTTACCTTAAGAGAGTCCGGCCACAGCAAAGGCAAAAAGGCAATAGTTTACACTCAGTTGAGTTTGAATTTTAGCATGATTTTTCAAGTGGTGGAATTTTCACTTTGTATCACAATAATTAAGAAAACTTGCATGTATGATTTTAAACAATATTTCACGTTTGCCTTCATGTAGCTTTCAAATCCGACGACACAGTTCCTTTTCAGAAGTGGAGTGATTGGCTAGATGAACATGGGAGGCTACGAAGGCTGCCAGATTTAAATTAACACAATGATGTAAACCAAAGCGAAACAATACATAGAAGTGCCTGAAGAAGACAGGGCAGTAAAAACATCATCGTCGAAACTAAGAAGAGTGTTTAAAAAAAACTTACTCTGAAAATTTACTGTAAAAATCTTATCGTACCATATAAATTGCCTTATTTGCCTTCTGATCGCTTGTTGTGGATCAGAGCTATATCTTTTATTAATTTTTTCCCCTCGAATTCACTACGTTACTGTTAGGCTACAGCCAGTTCCAAGTTTGGTTAACATGGGTGTCCAATTATGAAAAAAAATTGACAGCATTACTTTTCATCAAGCAACAGGTTTCCTTTCCCTTAAAGGCAAATACAGAGAGCCAGTAGCAAGCTAAGTCTTGAAAAAAGAGAAAACCTCCCACGGAAGAAACTTCCATAAGCTACAAAGTATTTTTTCTCGCCAGATGGTTGCTTGTAGTAAATTCTTGTTTTGAGCCCCGGACCATAATTTACTACACTATCTGACAGACAATATTCAAGGTTAGGTTTAATTCTCACCTAGCTTTTCATGACTGCTTTCTTTAGAGGGACAATACTCTTCGGCAGCTTGGCGCTCCAAATCATCTTCGGGAATCCAACGAAAGCCATAGTTAGTAGACTCTGTTACTTCGCTTGCATCAGTTATTCCTTCTGCCTTGTCTGCAATTTTGGCTGCACTCCACTTGGCTAAGTGGCTTAGCAGGCTGGGCTCCGTCGACCCACTCTGCCGAGGTGTCAGGACCAACGGACTGTTGTTGCCTGCAGATACATTGCTGCTTCCACCACCGCCACCACCACCACCCGAATCAAATGAGTCATCTTCTGGGGTATCCGGTGGGGCAATAACATCTGGAGATGGAGATCGAGTGTCAGGTGGAGATGATGACGATGCCGCTTCAGCATGAAGAATGGCAAGTGTTAAATCAGTTGTGCTCCCGAGTTCAATAGTGTCTAGTCCGACTGAGCTTCCAACGATGCTTCTTCCTTTGTCCCCACCAGTTTTTAAACAGTCTAATCCCAAATAATTAAATTCGTCAAATGGGGAGTCAGCGGTAGACTGTGATGAAGGGACTTTAACGGTTGTTTGAAGGCACTCTTTATAGGAACGGTAGCGTGGACGGCTTTGACGTTGGCTAGCTCCTGTCGAAGTGGATGGCAAAGATGATTTAGGGGTGGCTTTATCATCAGCTTCTGATGATCGCGAACTACCAGAAGTGTTGAGGCTCCTTCGGCGTTTTTTGGCCCGTAAGTCGGACAATAAAATTGAATGCTCAGCATCAAAAGCAGCACCTAATACGTCTGCAGCAGACTCCGTGCTGTCTTCTGTGAAGAGCTTAGCAGTTTCCTGCAGGTTCAATACTAAGCTTTCTGTTCCCTCTCCAACATCATCCACGTCGGTAGTAAGCGCATCAGCAGCCCAGTCTTCCGATGACTCGTTTTGTGTGACGCTTTGCTCCTCCGAGTCCTCCGATGGTGTTTCGTGGCTAGGACCGAGAGAGCCAATTTCATGAGGAGAAGTAAATGCAGATCCCGTACTGCCATCAGCAGCACCACGGACCAGCCGCTGCTGCTGTGCTTGTGACTGATGGGAGCGAATACGCTTACTGCGTTCTCGTCTTTTTCCTCCAAGAGCCACCAAGTCGGCTAGTCCGACTAACTGAACCAAGTTGCTGGGTTCACGCTTGCGAGAGCGACCTTTACGTCCACTATCATCTTGGATATTTCCTGATGTAGTTGCTACATTGCTGCTTGAGTCTGGTTGAGTCAATGCAGCTGCACGCTGCATTAAGAACTGCTGTTGCATCTGCAGATTTGATGCAGATTGGGACTGAGGATAATGATGCCGCCAGAAGGCTCCTCTTCCACAATTAGGGCTCGAACTGTCATCACGTATACTTGCGATTCCTCCACTTCCGTCACTGTAACCTGCAACCCCAAAACATTGAACCTAAAATTAATGTTACAACTAAGATATAGTTAATTAGCCTTACTTCTTCCGAATTACTCATTACTTGCGGGCAACTTTCTACATGTTAAAGCACTAAGCAGAACACTTTCACCACCAAAACAGAAGTGAAATTAGTTCTCCTGAATTTTCGAAAAAATCACTCTTCTTCTTTCAAAATATCAAACATTAAATATTTCAAACTTATTAATTTCCCAGATGGGCTGGAATCTAGTGAAATAGAGCTTAGCCAAATTGGGATTTTTCTTACATCATGTCATCTTCAAACAATACGAAACCTACAGCTTTGTAAGTGTTGGTTTACATTTCCGTATTAAATAAAAGAAGTACGGTAAGGGCTGCAGCCTGAAGAGAGAACGAGTTGGACGAATTTAATAGCAGTTCATGGCTAGTCCACAATTTACTTCATGTCTTCGCTTTCCCTCGCTGTATATCACCTGCAGTGCTACATTTTTATTTACTCACATACGGTACTTTACTTATGTGCAAAGTACAAAAGTCAAATATGTTCGTACTAAAACAGTGGTAGATTTATTTTTATTTATTTATTTATTTATTTATTTATTTATTTATTTATTTATTTGCTGCCGTGCCAGAGCATCACGACAGTTTTTCTCGATTGCACCCCTCCCCACCCCACCACACAGCTGTATTCAAATTAAACAGACTACAAATTGAAAACAAGACATTTAAAAACGTGGAGAACATCTGAAACATCCAATAGTTGGAAAGCAGTTCGTTACCTGACAGCCCTGCAAGATAGAGTCCAAGGGCACGGTTTTGTTGCTGCTGGCTATCAGTCTGCAAAAACTGAACTCCGCTTGACCCATTTGTTGTGGTAGTTGTTGCTCCACTGGTAGACACTTGTGAGAATTGATTGGGAAACAGACTGCTAGCGTAACCCGGCAAAACTGATGTCTGAGAAGGGTCAAACCGTGTCCAGGCGAAGGAAAGATCCGATGCAGTGGTGCCGGGACTGTAGCAGCTGGCTGGAGGCTGAGGTGGCAGTAGCTGAGGTGGCAAGAATTGCTGAGGAGCAGGCATGCGGACAGGTGGAGGCACCAAGTATCGGCAACTGGGCACAAATTGGTTTGGAAAGGCTAAAGGATACAGCAATTGCTATGCAGGACAAAACAAACAAGAGATACGCTGTTTATTTTGACATCAATCCTCGCTGCAAGATGAAGAGGTGGAATGATGAGTAATTCGTCCGAAAAAACCGTGTCTGGCAATACTATGAAATTTATTCATCGTAAAATGGATTTAAAACTTCAAAAACACACACTTTAAAAACTGGAGACACGTATCCACTAGTTTTCGACAACTGAAATGTTGACTTCAACAGGCACAATAAGGGTGGTTTTCTGAACTCAGGCTACATCTTTTTTTTGTTTACATCGTCTGCTTTTAAGTTCGAAGATGCATGCGAGTGCGGCCTCCGGTATTTACTGGGCCGATTTTCTTCATTATTGTCGATCTTCCACTCCCTCATTATTAACAAAGCGTCGAGCTCACGGTTTACTATGTGCAACACGTTTGGATTGGCTGGGCCTTGAAGATTCAGAAGGAGAACCTTATGTGCTGAATAATGCTGTATTGCGATCGATTTCGAAGGTGATTGTCTCTTGCATTATTCGAACATAACAGTGTTTTCGTGTTCCCCCAGTCAATCTCGTGCAGTGTTCACCCTTATTGTGTCTGATGAAGTCAAGTTCGAAGACGCATGCGAGTGCGGCCTTCGGTATTTACTGGGCCGAATTCCTTCATTATTGTCGATCTTCCACTCCCTCATTAACAAAGCGTCGAGCTCATGGTTTACTACGTGCAACACGTTAGGATTAGCTGGGCCTTAAAGATTCAGAAGGAGAACCTTATGTGCTGAATAATGCTGTATTGCGATCGATTTCGAAGGTGATTGTCTCTTGCATTATTTCAACACAACAGTGTTTTCGTGTTCCCCCAGTCAATCTCGTGCTCTGTGTTCACCCTTATTGTGTCTGATGAAGATAACAGCTCAGTTATCGAAAATTAGCAGATATCTGTCTCCAGTTTGGAAGAGTGCATTTTTGAAGTTTTGAGTCCATTTTATGAGGAAGTAATTCAATGAAGTGAGCACACTTCTTAGACCTGTAGCATCCCATTAAACTTGAAGCACCAAAATAAAGACGCACAATCTTACAACAAGAAGGAAATCAGTTCAAATCTCCGCAAATTTTCAACAGTTTGCGCGGAAGAAAGTGAAATAAGTCTCCCAACTGTCTTCTTCAGGTGCTATTTTGACGTTTTACTGCTGCTTTGACTCACATCAGTCGTTTGTTTATATTCAAATCGCGCTGCGGCCGTGGCCTTCGTTGTCGGTCGGGCCATTTCTATTCAGTTGCAAGGCTGGTATGAAAGGTGCCTGGATATTCATGAGATCGTAGTTCTTTCTTACGTGCCTGTATAACCAAGGTTTTTAAGCTTCTCCAATGCCAATCTCTCTTCGAATTTGACACAATGAGGGTTTCTCCCAGTCTATTTTCCCACCCCTGCAATCCAATACCTTCTAACAGCCGACCTCCACACCAGCCTTGCAACCGAGTGGAAACTGCCCGACCAACATTGAAAGCCACGGCCACCGCGCAGTTCGAATGTAAACAAACGGACTGATGTGATGAGTCAAAGCAGCAGTAAAACCTCAAAATAGCACCTGAAGAAGACAGTTGGGGAGACGTATTTCATTCTCCTCCACGCAAACTGTCCAAATTTCCACAAACTTGGGACAGATATTGTTGTGAGATTGTGCGTCTTTATTTTGATGCTTCGATTTTCTGAACTCTCGCGGTATAATATGTTTACCCATTAAACTTGAGGGGATTGTTGAATGACTTTAATCTGCCCTACAAAATATCATTACTTTTTTTCAGTTACAGTGTGGCATGCATGTGGCAGTTACTCAACCACCACGGTGATGAAAAAAATGAACACACTGTCTTGCCTACTTTTTTTCACAGTTAAGATTACTCTAGTTGTGTTTGCTACAGTTACATTATTTTATTTATTTTACCAGAAACAAACTCTGTACCTAAATGATGAATGATCAGCTTCCTGGCAAATATCCGCGTTACTCTCCATATTAACCATTTGTGGAAAATGCTGGTGTAAGGCAGCGTTAAATTATTAGGCTAGTCTAGGCACCAGGAGCGTACACAACAGTTCCTTGTTGTCACCAAAGCAAATTGATTCATTGGCTTCGTAAAAAGACGTGCGCTATTCGGATGCTGCCGCCATCAGAGCCATTTCTATATTTTACGTTCACCCTCTGACAGAACCTTGTATCCAGGCTTGGCGACCATGGCTAATCAAAGATATTGGTCGTCTTGAACGTGTTCAAAGCAGGACTATTAAACTCGTATCACAGTTTTGGGGGCTTTCATAAAAACGGATGGCAACCTATTTATGTTGTTTTTTGGACTTAAAATGTCAGCCTGCTTGAGCGGTGAATTGAACCCACAAACTTTGAAACCAAATGCCGAGGTCTTACTGCCGAGTCAAACTGATATGGCCAAAAAGAAACGTCCATGGGCAGCATTTAACACGCACACATAAACATACAAACGTACAGTTTTCCAATCGTTACTGGAGGGACGCTTGCTTGCGCACCAAACATCAGTGAAACTGAAAGGAACACACAATAAAGCATGAAAGGAGAGATTAAACAGGATGGAAAGCTAAAAGGGCTCATGAAGGGTCAAATACTATGAAAGACTACGAAGATTTGATCTCGCTTAGTTCCTGAAAGGTGGACTCGAGGAGACATATTTTGCCATATCAAATCCTTCAAGAAAGGGTCAGGACAGATCCTCGAGTTTTCCTTACCCTTTCAGATTTTGTGACTCGTGGGCAGCCATAGAAATTGGACAAGAGTCACGTCAGGTTGGAAGTGCGACGTAATAACTTTGCACACCGAGTTATAAACTCGTGGAATGCACTTCCAGCCAGTGCGGTTAGTACTGGAACTGTGAAGTTATTCAATACTGCTGTGGACAAGTTCAATGCAGCTAAACCCAAGTGTAAAGTCCTACTTCTTAAGCTGCTGCAAGCCCTTGGGTTTGAAATTTTTTATGGTGAATTATTATCATACACGGCTATATATGATTGAAGTCCTCCCTCCAGCAAAACTAAAACAATTAATATCTCCGTCAGTATTCAATACTTTTCCACCAAACTTGGCTAGAGCGTAGATAAGTATGGAAGGTATATTTATACCAAAAATAAGCAATTCTGTGCAAGAGTAAACGTAGGGAGCCATACGTAATTTTGAAAACTGTTCACTTCTTGTTGTTCTACCGCCATTTCAGAAAAAAGGATTGCACCTACCGAAAATGATCTAACATGAAACATGATCTAAGCCAGAAATTTTCTGGGGCTTTATCCTCAAAGAGACCACTTTTTCAATTGGTGGAGCCATTTCGTGGTTACGGTACCCGGAATGATCAGTTTTATTGTTTTAAACATTGTAATTAAGCAACAATGCCAATCAGCAAGCGCCAGCCTGCAAGGCATATACTCAACAATAAGGAAACACTAACAATGCTGCTGAGGCAACAATTATTCACCAGCATACACGGATTACAAACAAAAAAGTCAAGGGTGCCATAAAGAAAGGATTATATGATTGAAAGGGTTATAGGGTTTTACTTTACTTTAAATGTACACGGATAAAAATTGATTTTGACTTTAAATAATCAAATATACAATTCAGAAAATTGCACCTGGTTAAGTGCTGTTGTGCTTTAAGAATAATTTAATTCGTAAATTCTTTTTTGCTTACGATTATTCTTAAAGCACAACAGCACTTAAACAGATGCAATTTTCTCAATTGTACATTTGATTATTTAAATTCAAAATCATCAATTTTTATCCGTGTACATTTTAACAAGTCAAGTAAAATCGTATAACCCTTTCAATCGTATAACTTGTTTCTTTACGGCACACTGGACGTTTTCATTTGTAATTATTATTATTATTATAAGGGTATGCAGATGCTATTGTAATTGCCTCTTCTTGGCAGTCGATTGTTGGAAGGTTACTACAACGAACATCACACAACACTGAGTCAATTCCTAAACAGTAATTTGCAGGGGCTAATTTTGGTGGACTGTATTAATGGAGAAAGTCTCTCAATCTTCCACCTTCTTCAGCCACACACCAACAAGCAGTTAACGGAGATATGGGATGCAGCGCTTTTTGAAATAGCTTCCGCTTTCCGGTTGCAGTAGCTGGTGGCTCCCTCTCATTGACCTCTCACCTACAAGGGATTTGGAGCATTTTCCAAATTTTGAAGAGGCCCAACTTTAGTTCAGGAGTCACGAGTTCAACAATGTCGTGGCTATGCATGTTCTTGGATGTCCATTAAGTTCACACTCGCTAGTCGGCAATGATGAATGCCAATGAGTGCTCGAAGGTAGGACTTGACTTGAGGAGCACTTGAGTGTATTGCCATCCATCATTTCCGACAGCGAGTGAGAGTTTAATGAGCATCCAAAAGCCTGGATGTTCATTGAGGACAGTGTTAAACCAGGACACCTTAACTAAAGTTGGACCTATCCAAATTTGGAAAACACTCCAAAGCCCTCGTCGGCAAGAGGCCAACAAGAGTTAGCTACCAGCTTCATCAACCGGTAAAAGGAAGCTATAGCGGGATTTTCAAAACGTACAGCATTCTATATCTTCGTTAATTGCTTGTTGGTGTGTAGATCCCCAAATTTTCTTTTAACTTTGTTTTGTGCATCTAACAAAAAAAAAACAGGTTTTGTCTTCAAAAATGTAAGTGACCGTTTTACTAGTCGTTCTGGTGGTGAAAGTGTTATTCCAGATTTTTCGTCAAGAGAATCTTTCGTCATTGTTGGTGTATGGGTGCAGAAGGTGGCAGATTCATTAAAAATACCGTACCAGCTTTTACTCTGAAAGTTCGTCATTCGAGATTGATTGGTTATTTAAAAACAAAATGCACACAATCCAATAATTTGTTTTCCCCTAAGAGAATAATTTTTCAAGAGACTTTCAAAGCAGTGGAAAACTGCATGACAAGTATTAGAAGCCACGCCAGGCAGGAATGATCTCCACAGTGTCAATGTCATTGATAGAAGTTTAAGTTGTGCGAGTACGTAGTGCCTGATGAAAACAGACGTGTCTGTTGAAAATTCGCAAGAATACCGGTACGGTATTTTAGCTTTAAAATTGTGCGTATTTTGTTTTTAAAAAAAAAAGCTCGTTTCGACCTGGAAGATTGTGACAACTTTTTCAATTAATACAGTCCACCGAAAATTAGCTAAAACAAATTACTGAGTAATAGTTGAGTTTTGGTGTTGCGCGACGTTTATTTTAGTAATTTTCGATAAACCAAAGTAAAAATGAACCTATTGGTTTTTCCAAAAGGTTAGTGGTAATCTGTGGACAATGCCCAACGAAGCTTGCAGCGATATTACAAGGTGCTTCATGAGCTGAATCATTCTTTGCTACCTTGTTGTGAAAGAAATTATTGCCGTTCTTCATTGTGCTTCACAAGCTAAACCTTTGCCACCATACAGAAACTGCTTTGATCTCATGAGAAAAAAGGTGGCCACCCAGTATTTCGGTGTACTTCATGAGCAAATTCATTGCCAGCAAAGTATAAACACAGAATAAACAGGAAAATGCTCCCTGAATCAAACAAATTGCTTTGCTCCTTTAAAGGGAATCAGTTGAACTCATGCTTATGCTTTTTCCGATTGTTTTAAAACATTGTTGAGCGCGCAAGTTTTCGAATAACAATGGGCACCCATGATCTTATTGTGGTTTCCCGACACGTTAGTCTTCACCAGGCATTGAGCATTCGATGTTGAGCATTCGATGTAATGGAGTAGGAAAAAGCTCTCCAACATCAAATGCTCAACGCCTGATGAAGACTAATGTAAGGTTGATTTCCATTATCTTCGCTCATTCTCAAACAAAATACCGTTCGGTATTAGCAAATTTTCAGTCGCTTTGAAGGGGATGGAAAAATCACTTCCTGCAACCTTTCAGACTTAATTTGATCATGTTTTACTTCGACCTACATCATCACTGTTCTGCTTGCCCGGATTTGAATTTTTCCGCGCGTGTAGCCCTCGACGTTTTTATATTTTTACACTGATTACGGAAGACTAAAATGTCGGGAACCACAATAAGATCGTGGGTACCCATTGTTAGTCGAAAATTTGCACTCAACAGCGTTTTAAAACAATTGGAAAAAGCGTAAGCATGAGTTCATCTGATTATCAAATCCAAAGCAAACACAAACACTCGATCCTTCAATTAAAGGGAATCAAGGTACCATTCATGTATACACTTTTCTTGGAATTTTTGTGGTTTATTAATTTAGTTGACATGGTGTGCAGATAACATTACGGCTACAAATAAAGTATTTGCCAAACCTGTTGCATGTTCATGAGGTAAGCAGCCCCATCAGGCACAGGCAGCAAACCAGATCCAAATGTGTTGCGTATTTGGTCCATATTACTTGATGTAATTGCTGGCCCTTGGCGAGGACTTAACATAGCTGCCGCAGCTGCAACCAGTGTTCGAGCAGACGTGGTTTCTGTTGACGTAGTTTGTTGCTGCTGGGCTCCTTGGCTCTGCACCATGGTTGGTATACCAGAACTTGAATGGTATGGAAACATGTCCTGTTGATTGGAATAAGCTTGAGGAAAGTAGCCGACCGTGCTTGGCGCATTTGTTGTAGTGTAGCCGTGCACCGCATGCTGTTGAGCCATTGATGTGGTGACAGGAAAGAAGCGATTAGCAGGCGGTGGTACCACAGATCCCATCAAGGGTGGCAAGTTGAGTTGGGGAGGAGGTTGGGTTTGCCGCGAAGGATGCATGGGTATCGGATGGTTGCTGCTGCTGTCGCCGATACTGTAGATGGTTTCAAAGCCAGGCGGTGGTTTGCAGGACTGCACTGACTGTTGACTGCTCAGCATCTGTGAAAGTGAAGGCTGCATCATTGACGCTTGACTGAGCGGAGGAGCTGAAGGAAATGTGGGACGCCATTGCTGTGGTGGTTGTTGGAAGGTGTATGGAATTCGCCTAGCGCCATAAAATCCACTTGCAGAAGCTGAACCTGTTACCGGGGGTTGTAATGGTACTGGCTGCAATGGTTGGTTGAGAGGCCAGGTGTACTGTCTACTTGTACCTGATTCAAAACAAAATGTTATTGGCGATAATGTTATCCAATGTTTCCTCATACATAGTACAACAGTTTGTTCACATCATTTAAATTATACGCCATTTTCTGTTATTTCTAACATAAATTCAAACTTCCAATAAACGGTACATGTAACAGAGCTAATTTCTACAGCATAACATTTTGACTGGCAATCTTAATATGATAGGGTTTATATGTGCAAAACCCAATACATCAAGAAGTAGGAGATACAAATTAAAGGTTGCCGTTTCACCTGGGAAAGAAGCCGTTGTCGTGGTTGAACTACGTTGCTTAGTCTCTGGCCGAGGAGGCTGGCCATGCTGGAGTTGGGCCTTGGGTTGCACTCGTTGGGGCACTGATGTCACAGATAGTGGTGATACTGATGGTTGAATTGTAGTTTGTGGCTTAGTAGCGACTGGCGTTTCAATGGTTGTTTGATTGGAGCATGGTGGTGCATTGAATAATGATAAGAGGTGCCGGGTCAGCTGCTGCTTTTGTGGCGTTTTGCCTCTCGGACGAAAAGACGGTGCATGGATGTTCATACGGGCATCATCAGAACTACAAACCACAGACCACAGTCTCATTAATAATTCTGTTTTTGTACAGTAAACAAAATTAATGCTAACATTTAACAAATTACAGTATCAGTTCTACTGCTTAAACCTAAAGGGTTAAAACTATTCGTTCGTGGCAGTCTGAAAAAACTGACAATAAGCACCACTATTACCTTAGTAATGCGGACGTAAGACACGAGTCTTCTGAACTGCTACTTTGTCCGCTGGCTGTTGAACGCAGAAGAAAGCATGCATCATCTTCGCGGCGCTGAAATGATTCTTGGAGTTGTACGTCGGAATCACTTTCACTGCGGAGTCCACCTGAACTTTCAGACAAGGGGCTGCTTTGTGGATTAGATGCTTGACTGGTTGACCTATTACATTAATATTTTAATCAAAACTTCTCTATCAATACTCTGTAGTATAATAATTTGTATAAAGTAAGACGTGCAGGCTTTCATTATGCAGTAAGGTCCCATCTACCAAGTATGTCACGTGACATGTGGTGCATTGCCACATCTTTCAGACGGCTGTACCAATCAGCAATTGTTCTGCTGAACCAATAGCACGTTATTAGCTAAAAATAACGACCTACATTGCGAACCCATTGGCGAAACTCTCTCACTAACTGATAGTCTACTACATCATCAAGGTTCTAATAATCAACAACTTAAACTGATGGCTGCTTGAAATGAGTGTCACTTTTTTTTTTAACTAAAGCTTAAGGCTAAGCTCTGTTAGTCAGGTACGTAGAGCAAAGTACCTGGGTGTATGCAGTTAATACGAAAAAAATTTAGGTAGATGTTACAGAAAACATCCATCCAGGTAGCATGTTCACTCCATCACGGAAAAGTTGGTGGTTATGTAATCGTTCACGTATCTGCCTTTACTCTCATTCATTCAGAAATTTAGTGTTAGATTACTCCTCCAAAATCCAATTCACAGTTAAAATTTTATTTCTAACCACACTACTTTTAGAAACTACCGTACAGTATTGGATAGCATACATTGCATTGCAGCAGTGCATTTGTGCTGCAATTTTTAGTTGGTGTCAGATTTAGCATAATTTTTTGTGTCCAGGAGAGAGTCAGCCATGCCGCAACTTGGCTCCTGGATGGAAAACGATGCCAACTTCGTGCCAACTTCCGGAAAATGGTGGCAGAAACACACATTAGTTCCCAATCGTGAATCACCTTTGATTCAAAATTGAGTTCATTTAATGTATGAAAATTTTAGTTAATTTTGTTTTGAAGCAAAAAAATTACGATTTAAGGGACAACCTTTAATCGACTAAATCGCGATTTTGACCTTAAGGAAAAAAATTTGGGGGGAAGGGGTAGGCTCTTATGGGCATGGGCTTTAGCTTTGCGTGGGCATTTAATACGAAATTCACATTACATTATGTACTTTATGACGGATTACTTCCAGAATGGCAGATATCAGTTTGTTACAGCGTTACCACAAAGTTTTTTTTTTCCAAGGATAGTGGTGCCGAAAGAAATGGCACAATGATTAACTGGCAAATTATGAAACTGAACATCTCCTTACTCAGTTAGCAAGACTCCCCCAGTAAATGTGTTGATAGACGAATGAATTTGGGATAAAACTGATATCCGATAGTTGGAAAAATCCATAGGGTGTTTTACTTTGAAAGTTCGAACCAAGAGAATTCTCTTCAATACAAATAACGCTCATTTTTCAAAGTGAGAAACTGTAAACAGCCTTTGCAGATTTTCGACAAACCATAGAATAGATGGAAACACTTTGTTTGCCTTCTTCACGCATAAATTCTAGGATTGTGGATCTTCGCTCACTACATCATACTGGTTGGAATTTGAAAACTGTGGCGGTTTTACAAATAGCAGCGTATGTAGCCTCCATTATTTATAAGGCTCGGGGGCTGCATCCCACTTTCGTGCTAGCTGGTTTGTCAGATCATGGTGTACTATATACATGAAACAGTATCGCATTCCGCCATAACATTCCTATATCACGGAAGGAATCAACTACGTTATTGGTATCAAACACAGCGAACAAGACACGTTAGAGCATTGGAATCTCTCGCCACCTAGCACTTCACAAACACGAATATCCCACTCATGAATATGCCGCATCCATCGCACCCAAACATTCAGTATATCATGCATCGTGATCCGACAACCCATCTAACACGAAAATGGGATGCAGTCCGAAAGCCTGATAAATATTAGAGGCTACAAATGCCAGAGTTTTCAAAATCCAAGCAATACGGTGAAGTGAGCGAAGATCCACAATTCTATAATTTGTGCTACAAGAAGTCAAATGAACAGTGTTTCCATAAATTTTATGGCTTGTTGAAAATTTGCAAAACTTGTTTCGAGTTACTCTACTTCGAAAATTGAACGTTATTTGTGTCGAAGGTGGATTCTCTTGTTCTGATTGTTGGGAGAGCAAATCATACCTATGCAAATCTGTATCAGATTTTGAGTGTACGCTTCGTTGCATTGGCGTATCCACAAAATTAGTCCAGTCAGAGGGTGATGAACTGTCTGCTTGTGATGGCCGATCGGGTCGTTCCAACATCACAATAGCTATTGAGCGAGACTTGGATTGAGGGCTCGAATGACGTGACGGAATTACTGAATGACCACTGCTGCTTGTTGGCTGACGAAAATTCATAATGGCTGCTTCACTGAGAGTTGGAAAATCTTCAGCACGAAGTTCTTTGAGAATAGGTGCCGATGGTGTACGTGGCGTCGTTGGAACTGAACTTCTTCCTTGAGATCCATCGACCAATGACGAACTAGGTGGAATTCTCATGGTAGGCAGTTTAATTCCTGGCTTTGAAGACAAAAGCTGAAGACAATGAGATCTGATCACACACAAAAAATGCTATTAAGTAACACATGCAGTATTGAGTTCATATTACAAAAACAGTATGTTCCATCAAATAAGGATAGCGTTGCTATGCAAACTTTAAGACACAATTTCATCATAACTTTTAAGACACAGTAGGGAATAGGGCTATGCTGAAGTGCTTCGTCATTTGACCACCGTGTGCTTTAGTCAACAACTGGAATAATTGAAAATAATGCATTCTATTTTTTCAGCCCATACGAAGGTGAAACAACTGCCTCAGTCAAAGGTTTCGAGAACAGCTTGCCAAATGGATGTAAATAATTACTGTGGGGTTACACCGGTTTCTACAAAACGAGCCTAAATTTTGTTGACTGAAGAATGGTGTTAATGCACTACCTGCTAATTGGCACAACTTGCCAATTTTTTTTAATTAAAAAAAAGTTGTGTATTTTTGCTTCGTTTTCGATGTGCAGAAGGCTAACAAATAGCTCATTACATTTGCCATCCCCCTCCCAATATACCTTATACTTTTTGTGTGCGAATATTTAAGTTAAAGCTTAAGTATTGTGAACTGTTTAAAAAAAATGCAGCCATTACTATGTTTTAAAGGGAGTTGCATGAATTTTATTGCGGACATGCAAACGTTTCTTGCACTGTGAAAAACTGGCTGGTTCTGTCTAGTGAGTGCTCTATTGGCAGGCATCAGAAGTGTTAATATTACTTACTTCTTTCCTAGATGTGATCGTTGGCGTACTACCACCATGTCGCTTTCCTTCCGTTCGTTTGGCGTCAGATCGCCGACGACTTGACTTGGTCTTGTGCCCAGTTTCCCTATGTTTGGACATGGGCCTGTGACGGTGTGGAATACTCACCATACCTAACTGAGAAAGTGAAACCTCGCGTGTTGACGCAGCTGACTCATCTGAAGCAGACAGTCCAATGTACACCTCTGACTCAAGCTTCACAGGTGGTGTAGGCGCAGCAGAATCTAATGGTGAAGTTCCTCCGAGCGTTACATTCATGGCTTGTTCAGAATCAGTCATCCACAGGCTGCGCACTTCTTGTGATGCTATTTGTTCATACAGGCGTTTCAAACCTTGACGATAACGGCTAAGTGACTGAAGACGTGGCTGAAGGAACTGCTGTACATCAAGCAAGCTGACTGGACGATTCAGGATCTCTAGGAGAGAAAAAGCAAAGGGGCTTGCTTTAAACACTGAGTTTTAAAACTAAATTGTTTTTACTTGGCCTAAAATGCTTAGCTTTTTTTTTGAGGTTCATTAAAATATGCTCTCTGTCCACTTTAAATCAAATTTTCTGCCACCTGCTGGCTCTCCCACTAGGTCGCATCCTGCACTGGTAACAGCATCTATCAGCACTCGTCACGTTTTGCATGGAGTCCTAGGGGTCATGAAGAGCAGGACCAGTGAGTGGGTTACCATTAAAGTAAGCATTTTAGGATAAGTAAAAGCAATTTTTAGTTCTAAAACCCAGTTTTTACTGCGATCCTAAAACGCTTACCTTTAATTTCCTGAATTCGGCCAAAAGGAGGAGGGCCCAGCCAACCCAGAGTCTAGGTAGCGTGACTATTTTTCAAACCATCAACTTACACTTAAACTACAAACTACCAACCTGCCTTTTCTCCTATATTCCTGTCATTGTCTGGGGATCGTAGATCCTACCAGCACACATGGGCTTAGGGACATCAGGCTTTGGATATCTCTCAAGTCCCTTAGGTAGTCGCTGATGAAGGTTGACTGGTGTTACCAGGAGCACGCCGAGACCACTTCTGTGGCTGGTATGCCAGAGGCAAATGCCCACGCCACTGAAAGGCTCAGAGTTTGTGGCCACGGAACGTATTCTGGGATGTCAAGGCATTCGGGTGGAGCACTCGTAGGCTAGTTTATAAGACGGATCCACTGGGAGAGTTTTGCTGGGGTCACTCGGCTGCAGATGGAAATGTTGCGAGTGCCTGGGTCTACCGGAGCAAACAGAGGCATTCTCGTCTCCCCTCCCCCTCCTTTTTTGAAGACTTGTGACTGTTTGCCGATAATGCTTTGTGGCCTCGAGGTAAAATGGACTGCCCTCAATGAGCAATGGAGGCGTTCCGTGTCCTCTTTTCCGACCAGGTTCACTGAGAGCTTTCAGCATGATGGGTTTAGTTAACGTATTTGGTTTCTGAGTCTTAGCTCAGAATTGTGGATTGTGCAAGAGTGTTAACTCTTTCCATCATTTTGTTAATCTAGCGCAGGCTTTGTCTCTGAATCTCGTGCAGTGTGTCTCTGCTAGAAGAAACGCTGTTTTCTGTTTAAGCTGTAGGAGTGATGCTTTGCGCATAGGTTGATAATGTCACTACCAGTGGTACATTCCATCCAGGAAACAGTGTTCCAAATTGTGGTCTTTGGCTCCTGAAGGATTGCGTAAGCCTTGAGATTACTCATCTTTCTTATAAAGGGTGAAGACAGAGTTTATCGTAGACCTACATTCCTTGATAGCTGTCGCGGAGAGTCCTTTCTTGAAAAGATGGACGAGAAAATTGGCCAGTGTAGCATTGTGGAAAGCCATTTTATCTTCGCTGACAACATATGTCAATTGTACCTGAAGAATCAGTGCTGGTGAGGATAATCTGCTCCACTTCCTCATCATGGGGCGGGTAGATAACGAATGATTAGACGCCCGGGGCCAATGTCACTGATATGGGAGACTCCAGCACGCTCAGTCAACGACCGGCCAACCCCAAAGCACAAATCAACTACTTTGACCAATGCCGATTCAATATTTGCCTCAAATGTTTGCAACATTGATGCAACTGATCACAGCATGTCTTGAGGTGGATTTATTGGCACATTTATTGGCACATTGGGGGCGTTCTGCATCGAAGCAATGAGGGCAGCCGCATTTTCAAGGATCATTCCATTTGGAAAAGAGTATCCACAGACAGGCACACTTTGATTCTTGTTTGTATCTTCCGGGTGATGAACTGGTGTAGCACTAGGTTCCGATTCGGCATGTCGTCTCCTCTGCTCACATCTTTGCTCCGACCCCTTGTGGGTACTAAGGAATCCCGCCATCTCCTGTGATGAGAATGATTTGCAAATCTCATTGCACAGGTTATCAATAAATCGTACAATCGGCATCAGTAGCAATCCAAATGAGGATCATCCCATACCCACATCTACCATTAAACGGGACGGAAAGCCAATGGGCTCGAAAATTGGTTAACTAAATACAGATGCAAACCTATTTACGTTGCCTTTTGGACTTATATGTCAAACTGCCTGAGCGGGGAATCGAACCCACGACCTCTGAAATCAAAGGCGAAGGTCCTACCGCTAAGCCAGATTGACACGGCCATATCCTGGCTTAGCGGTAGGACCTTCGCCTTTG
>JAHWFP010174275.1:31479-54676 GCA_023313725.1 Lithobius niger | reverse complement strand
CTCATGTTCATGTTCATGCATCGAATTCTATACGATGAATGGATAGATAGAAACTTTGCCTCGATACGGGAAGTGGATGGTTTTGCTACAGACTTTATCATTTTGAGATTACAAAGAGTGCAGAATAAGATAATAAAAGTATTGTTTGAGAAAGAAGGTGAAAAAAAAATGAATTATATATAAAAAAATAACATAAAAAAAATTGTTGAATTACGAGATTATGTGGTAATAATAAAGAATTACTACACAAATGCGCATAAAAATTACGATGATAACAAAAGCATACGATTATGGGTAAAAACACAGAAATACAGAATACTGGAGTGGAACAACGCTTACGGGTTAAGAAACAAATCCTATTACAAACCAAACATTTTCAATAATATTCCCTCCTACCAAAGCAAAGGAGGAACTTTGAAGAAAAAAAGAATTAAAAAAAGTATTCATATATTCTTATAAAAACCAAAGGTGGAGATTACAGAAGACTGTTAGTTGAATAGGAACTAAGTATTAAATTACTAAAATAACTAAACAGTGAATTTTATATGAATTAATTTTATTAAAACAATTCTTTTTTTTTATGAGTATGAGTATGAGTACGAGTATTTTGTATCGTGTAAATTTAGTACGTATTAAGTCTATTATTCATTTGTTTTGTAAAATAAAAAAAAATGTTTAAAAAATATTAATACGTTTTCATTTTAGTTATCGTGTAGTACTAATTACTGAAAAACGATAATGATACGGAACAGGGTCTATGATTTACTACACGTTATAGAGTTTTAAGTGCTCATGAAGGTTTTTACGTGTGAAGTTTTTATTTTTAATAAAACTACGTAAAAGTTAAACTAGTCGGTAGAGTAACAAGCCGTGATTACTGCGTTACGTAGTGGCCAAGAGATACATTTCAGAAATCGGGTTATGGCTGCAGTAATTTTTTTATTTAAAAGTCCAATTTTATTTCTCGAGTGTCACGGTCAAAAATGATTTATTACCTCGACAATGAATTTCAAATTCGCGCCGACTCGGTGAAATGAAAAAAAAAAACCGTTATCGCTACGCTGTTTTCCTTGATGTGTCTTGGATGGTGAAAATGGGAAAATAAAGCATTTTAGATGCAGCTTATTTTTTAGGCGTTTGTTTAGTTTCATACTAAGGGAAAATGAAATTATTAGATATACTGGGTGTTCGGAAATTGGTGTCAAATATTTTGAGGGTCCGCTGTGTGATCAAAGCTAAGAAGAAAAAGTCCTATAAACATGGGTCCGGAAATGCACCAGTCTTTAGTTACAGCCCCCCCAGGTTTGGGGTAAACAGTTCTTAAATACCTCGTAATGATTCACCGTTTCCATTCCAAACTCAGGATATGTGCCATATCATACCTGGTATTTCAGTACTTCATAATACAGTATTGGGTCGCACAACTTATCAGAGGGAGAGGTAATTTTCTTATGGGGGGGGGGGGGGATCACACGTGGGGGAAGAGAGGAGTAACTGCTTTGCTCTTGTACTTTAATGATACAAATTGTACATACCAGAAAAAACACATCGTATCACATTACTGTGTGATTGAAAACAATCGAGAAATGAAACATCATTAAGTAAACAGAAGATGGCTACTCAAAGTTTTACTGAGTATCATTGCATTTGCGGCTCTGCTGCAATTAACTGCAATACGCATCCGCAAAAGACCTCCTCTCCAGAACATTCTGTGACAAGCAACTCAAAAAGATAAATACAACGGAAAACAAACTAAACGTAAGCGTTTTATCATAGTAGGTGCTCAAAATAACCCCCCCCCCCCTCTGCCTCGATGCAGTTCCGAAGCCGCTGCGCCATGGACCGCCGAACCCGTTCAAAATTACCTCTCCCTCTGATAAGTTGTGCGACCCTATACTGTATTATGAAGTACTGAAATACCAGGTATGATATGGCACATATCCTGAGTTTGGAATGGAAACGGTGAATCATTACGAGGTATTTAAGAACTGTTTACCCCAAACCTGGGGGGGGGGGGGCTGTAACTAAAGACTGGTGCATTTCCGGACCCATGTTTATAGGACTTTTTCTTCTTATCTTTGATCACACAGCGGACCCTCAAAATATTTGACACCAATTTCCGAACACCATGTATACACGTTTGTGGTAATGCTTGCTTTAGCCCGCCTTTTCAGTTTGATTTTCCCCAGCTGGTTACTTAAATACCTATTATAAAATCAAACAAATACACCAGCATGAAGATATTTCAATGTTTTGTGGGCCTTAACTGCTGTTCACGATCATAAACTATACCGTCAGAATCACGAGTTTAACCAAACTATTTGCAGTAATGGACAGAATCCTGAGTAGGCTACTCATAATGCTCTCAGTGAACAGCTGTTGCACTTTTTTAAGCACTGATCGCAGTTATACGTTTCATTTACACGTTTTCATTTATATGTTTCAGGAGAAAAGTACTATTGATGCAATAATGCATATGAATGAATTTGTAGCAGATTCCTTAAACAGTGGAAAATAAGGGGGTAATTATTTTAATAGATGTTTAAAAAGCATTCGACACTACTATATCGAGGACAGTTCTCATTAATAAATTACTAAAATTTGGAATCAGAGGGAAAATCTAAAAGTCCTTAAAAATTATTATCAAATCGGGTTAGTATAACAAGGGTTAGAGGGACTTGCAGCTCCCTGCTGGGTTCCACAGTTGGTGTACCCCAGGGTTCTACGTTGGGATCCCTACTTTTCCTCCTTTATACTAACGGTATTGAAATATGGGCTGAATTAGTGCTCTTAGCCTAATTTTTCCTCTCCACTTCTTTTACATTTCTGTTCTTGTTTTTCTTTCCCATTGCTAAAATGGTTGTAACAGCCAGACCAGCACATTCATAACGGTATTTGCCGTAGTATTCTGAACAGGTAATAAAGTTTTTTTCATTTGTTTTAATAAAATTCTCACAATCGTGGCACCGTGACATTTTTTCTTTAATTTTCCTAAAACACTATGATTGTCATTTGTGATTTCCACGTTTTGATTGTTACATCACTTATGCTTTCTACTGCCTAATATTTCTAAACCTAATATTGTTTTTCATTACAAGTTACAATGCATTAAAAAAGGAATTTAAAAATGGTTAACAGGAGAATTATACATGATACATAATACTATGAGGGATGTAGATTCAAATGATTTCTACAATTTTATTATAGAGGTGATTTTATTTTCTAGATAATTATTTATGTATAACTATTGAGCTACAATATTTGTTACTTGTGTAAATTAATATAGATCTATTAATTAGTAATTAAGTATTAACTGTTTTGAAAAATGTTAGTTTAAATTAAATCACATTGACGTTATTACTGTAAAACTTGAAATTTTTCTGTTAAAATATTATGTAATTCTATTCTTTTCTTTGGACAACTGTTTTAAATGTGTTCTACTGTTACTTTATACAACGAAACTTTGTTTTTTTTTTCCTTAAATCGAAAAATCTCGTGTTTTTTTTTCCAAATGATTGTAACGAACCTGCATACACAAGTACTTAGGTACTTCATGGAGGTTCTTTCTTTGCACCTTAATAATTTTTTTTTAATAATAATAAATTATTATTGCCACCAGGTGGCTAGAGCCCAATGCCTCACTCGAAGGTGAGTTCGAAAACACCCAAATGCCACGTAAAACGGTAGAAATAATGATACTGAACAACGCAGCATAAAAGATAAAGACTTGGTGAGTGCAATTTTAAAAACAGAACTAAACCAGGGACCCTAGTCTCGACTTGATCGTTTTCAAATCGCATTCGGTTTTATCAAAAGTCCCGTGCGATAGAATGGGCGAGCCATGATTTTGGCGCGGTTTTTGGTAAAACCGCATGCGATTTGAAAAGCGCAACTCGAGACTAGGGCCCCTGGTAGTTAATGAAAATTGATCCTACAAAGTTTTAAAATAACGGGTGTTAAAATAATGAGTGAGCACGAGCAGTAGAACGCATAAGTGATGTAACAATCAAAACGTGGAAATCACAAATGACAATCATAGTGTTTTATGAAAATTAAAGAAAAAATGTCACGGTGCCACGACTGTGAGAATTTTATTAAGACAAATGAAAAAAGACTTTATTACCTGTTCAGAATACTACGGCAAACACCGTTATGAATGTGCGGGTCTGGCTGTTATACAACCATTTTTGCAATGGGAAAGAAAAACAAGAACAGAAATGTAAAAGATGCGGAGAGGAAAAATAAATTCAATAAGTACAGAAGACGGAGAAAACAGGAAGACATTGGAAAAACAGATGACGAAGACAATAAATAAACACGAAAAGCAAGCAATGGAAAAAACGGAAGAAGCAGTAAAAGCAGCTACAGACGAACAAACACAACGCATTCTACGAACACAGTATCAGAAATGACAAAGGACAAAGACCGAACCATCGCAAGAATAGAAGGACTCTATCTGAGTTGAAAAAACATAACGAAAAATACTGGAAGGAATGAAGACCACGGAAGAAAAATTCAACGGAATAAAAAAAGAAAATAAATAAATGAAAGTAGCAAATACAGAATCATCAAAAAGACTGGGGACGCTCGACAAACAAGAGAATAACACAGCAGCAGAAATAAAAATAACACTAAAAGAACCAAAGCAAAATCTAATGAAGTAGTTCAAGCAACAGAAAAATAGAAATTTATGGAATTGACAGCATACAAATGATAATTTAATACAAATAAATCAAGAATTACTGGAGGCCCTACGAATAAGCTGATTTGAAGACTGGTGCTCCCTGCAACAACAACAAAAAAGAAATAGACCAGAATACGTATTAATTCTGTTCAAGTGCCGAGAATAGATAATGCGTGGCTGAAGAAAAAAGGAAGAATAACAAGCAAAGATATTTTTGAAAGAGGGAGCAATAACAAAATACTGTAGATCTTCTAATTATAATCGTTACCCTAATTGTAGCCGGTTGCTTTTCCAATCTCGAATTAGTAGTGGCCCATCTCTAGTTGGAACCTTACTAGGCATTTTAGAATAAGAAAGTAGGTGAGGGGAAAACTTGAGCATTTGAAATGGGAAACCTCGTCATAGTAAGGATCGAGTGACGGCAAGTCTTGGCAGTGTTCTACTGGATCGCCTTTTCAGTACTTGCCAATATGTCGTAACTGCGACGTTTCGTCGCTCCATGATTGTGAACAGGTGTGTTAGGTCTGGAAATGGCTTGATTTAAAAAAAATTCTTATTTATTAATGGTTACCACCATCTTTAGGTTTAACCATTAAAGTATTCACGTGATATCATTTACCTTTTTTAATATCAGATACTTAATAATAATAATAATAATAAGAATAAGAATAAGAATAATAATGTAATTTACCACTACTAAGTGGATGGTTGCCGGAAGGGGTGTGAGCCACTAATACCGAACCACTTGAAAAACAAAAAAAACAAAGAGTAAGTCGTTCTAATGTACATTAATTGTTGGAGGAGGAGGCTTGTGAACCGATCCTGAGGTAAGGGCGAAGGTCCTCTGTCATTAGCTCCCGCCGGAAGCCGGACTCAGTGTTTGCGCTCACAGTCCCTGAACGCAGAGCATTCCAGACTTGTTTTACTTGTTTTACATGTATTGATACCATAAATTCCTTCGTAAATTTCGTAGTAGCCGGTAGTTGTAGCCGGTCTCTAATTATAGCCGGGTAAAATGGCTTGATTTATAATGTGGTCTGGGCTACAAATAGAGGATTTACGGTAGGCCTATACATAAATGGGAAAATCACCCAGTTTTACAAGAGTTTACTATGGAAAATGAAACAAGAAACAAAACAGCACTTCAAATTTATATGCTTTAAAGAAGGAAAAAAACACCAATAAGGAGCGAAACAGACAAGCAAGTTTACACAATAAAAAGCGACGAACACTGTTGGAAAGCATAAAAAAGATGACAGCAGAAAAAAAATCTTCAAACGTAAAAGGACCACCTGGTAATCTACACATATATTAAAAGTCCAACAATGGCTTACTCTGTCTCCTGCCCAGGCATTCTACGGACTCTAGGACAGTGCGGAAGGTTTCGATGGACAGCTAAGACTTTCTCGACGGAATGCTAAGACTGCCTCGACGGACAGCTAAGACCTGAGGCGTCATTTTATCATTTTCAAATGATAAAATACCTTTTTTGAGCCATACCATTTTATAACGTGTATTTGGATTAGGGACTTTGGAAACTGACCACATCATTGGCCCCTGAGACTTCACCAGCAACACTTGCACTTTGAACCAACATCAATCATAAACATGGCAGAATCAAAGGAAAGAAATGCAATATTTACCAAGTAGTGTGCCAAGAAGCGTTTGGCGAGTATCACACAATTTACTCAACGACACTCCAGGATCAAGAATACCACGAATAACAAGATCCTAATGTCCATCTACATCACGTAGTGATCTTTTCATTCCCGTACCCCACAATGCATTCCCGAAGGGGATGAGGATTCAATGGACTCCACGTATTTAACATTTGTAACGTTTCACAAGATAAATTCACAATATTAACTAAAAACGTAAAACGTAAAACGTTATATTTTCCGTCACTTCTTTCTTGCACCACCACACGAGCTTCCCTTAGTATTTAATACTTGCACATCATGACCTTACAGAAGCCATTCGCCATTGAAGTACAGAATTCTGTAATAACCAACTTACTATCTTTTGGTCGGTATATGCTCCACTTGAGTAGGTACAGGCCATGGTGGAAGCGCATTTCTCTCCGTACCAAGGAAACTTGCCATGTTGGGAGGCACTTCCAATTGACAGTGTGTAGATACTTCCTGTGTAGCCATCACAATTGCAGTTGTCACCTTTGGAGCCACCGTTGCCAGCCGCCCAAACGTAGATTACGCCTTTACCTCGACGACCCTAAAAAAGATTAAAAAAGAGATTTTAGGTTACATAGGGAATGTATAGGGGTGCTATGCACTTTACTTCCCGTCCCCCCCCCCCCACTACTTTTTGATTTTGTTTGGCTTATGCAAAAATAAGTTCTGAGAACTGAGCAGACTTTGATAAAAACTAATTTCTTGCAGCTTTAATGTTGCTTAAAGGAAACTAATGCTCATGGACCTGAACCAGCCAAATTTTGAACCTTACTAGGCATTTTAGAATACGAAGTAGGTGAGGGGAAACTTGAGCATTTGGAAAGGGAAACCTCGTCATAGTAAGGGTCGAGTGACTGGCCAGAATTGAAGACTTGTAGTATCTCACATTAATCTGACCGGCAAGTTTGCTGGATCGCCTTTCCAATACTTCATAAGTGCGGCATTTTGTCGCTCCATGATTGTGAACAGGTGTTTTAGGTCTGGAAACGTTGCTACTACGTTGGTATTTAAGGTGATCGTGTGCCCAGTTTTGGAATATATAACCTTGTCTGGTCTCCATACTTGGTCAAAGATATTGACCTTGTGTGAAAGGTCCAACGGCGCTTCACAGAAAAACTTCCTGGATTTGGGGAAATTAGATACCATGATCGACTTCGGAATCTTGGCCTTGAGTTGATTTCACACAATCTTACTGCTGCCTATCTACCGTTTTTCGATCACGCACAATACATTACTGCACTTGAGGATATGATTGGAACTAATCATTCCTCACCCTCATCTTGACTGTCAAGTACATTTCTTTTCGGTCCGTGTCGTTCCTATTTAGAATGCCCTTGATGCTTACACCGTGTGTGTCCTGTGCTACTCAAAATTGAAGATCTTAATATGTTTCTTAGGCGCCCACTAACCTGATTTCCCAAAGCAGGAAAACGTCATGAAGAAAACGGGGTGCTTTCTTAATTTGTGGGAACGTTGTCAGTGGTTCACCGCCACTCCGTATCCCTTCCACTCCAGTGGTGGAATAAACCGGAATTTATTATTATTATACTTATCAGATTCACTTCAGCCTGATAAAGTGGTAAGCTAATAAAACGTAGCATTACGTTATAAATATTAATAAATGCAAAGAATGTTATTTCGTTAAATAATAACAAACGAAATAACATTCTTTGCATTTATGAATATTGATAACGTAATACTACGTTTTATTAGCTTACCACTTTATCAGGTTGAAGTGAATCTGATAAGTTATTTTTTATTTTGAATTGGGATATACTCCAATAAAACAGCCCTCTAGCTTTTGTGGATAACGGCTAAAAAGATTTTCGCACCCAGCGCGTAACCAGATTAAAAACTAACTCATGCTAATTAATTTGAAAATATAAACCCTCGGGCTAAGCGCTCAGGATATAATTGCAAAATCGTTGTACTTGCAATATAGTTGCAATCGTTAGTTTTAATGTCAGGTAACAGATTTCGCGCAAAAACCATAGCCAGCAAAAGCTGTAGGGCTGTTACGATAATTATGCCTGAAACAAGTTACTACAGTGCACAACTCGAATGCTTTTTGCCGGTTACTAGAATGCCATGAAAGTAGTGCTGCTATGTTAGTAGATAAAAAAGGTTATAGCTTCCCATGACTATTATTATTTTTTCTTTGTAACTGACAGCTACATTTATTGCATTGTCATGCATTGTTCATTCAGTTGCATGATATTATAATTTAGATGATTTACTACCTACACGTTTTGTGCTTCATACGTTCTTGCTTACTTTTGTAGACCTATTGTTAATTTTGTAATCTGTCACTGCCATATGTTGTCATGTATTGTTGTCATATGTTTGTTAGTTTCATACACTTGTTACTGTCATGTCTGCTATTTTAAAAGCATGACTGACTCATATGATGGGACCACATGCCCACCTTGGTTACACCTTGCAGGAATGCTTCTCGTGCCAGTCTTCCAGGTCCCTCAACAGTACGTCCATCGTCGTTGGGTCCCCAGCTCGCGCTGAACACATTAACGTGACTGATATTGTGCGACAAGGCCCGGCCTTCGACCAAGTCCGACACGGCGCCGTCTAACATCCGAATTCCTGAAACCAGAAAAGAAAGAAAGGAAAGGTTAAAAATAATAGTTAAGTTCATTGGAATCGTCGTCTCCAAAGCAAAATGCTTTAGGTCATATTACCCCAGCCATAACTCCTAGTAAAGTTTAATCGTACAAAAACCCAATAAGCATAAAGGGACCCATCAAGTTTTCGCCAAGGTGTTAGTTAAGTTTGAGCGATTACGGTTCGGACCACAAACATGGTGGTAGCCATTTTGGCTCTGATATCACTACTTACCATGGCGAAACTTGATGGGTTCCTTTACCTTTATTTGGTTTTTGTAAGCGTTAGTATTGGTTATGATGTCCTTATGAAAATATGATTGTAAATCGTTTGTTGAACAGACTAAAGAAAATCGACACTTTGGTTTAAACAATGATCGCAGATTAATTATATGTTGTATTACATTTTATTGTAAAAAAGATACAAGTGAGCACGATAAGTTAGTTTAGTTTAGTCTATTTAGACTATTTTTCTAGTCTTTTTTAAGTCAAGGAGCTGTAACCCTTCACAGAGTTTATTCCCATACACAGTTTAGTACACGATGAGATGGTTTATTTATTTTAGATAAGTTCCAATTACAATACAACATTTTGATTTAATTGTGCAACGGAAACAGTAAGTTAACCGAAGCTACATTGTTACTCGGCTATGGAGGACAATTATTATAATACCAGATGGCATATTCCCAACGTTCACGAAATTAGCATTCCAAATTATTACAATCTTTGGAGTTGAAACGTTCCTAAAATGTCAAGCCATAAAAGGCACCAATTGGAGTGAAACGTAACCTTAGTTTATCTGCGTGTAATTAGCTAGTAGTAAATAGTAATTAGCATGAAATAAACGATGTTGAAGTACCTTTTCGTACCTCCATTTATCCTTTATGTACAGCTCTGAAACAGGACTTTCTGTTGTTTTCTCGGCAAACGTCATCGATCTATACAATTTCCAAATCTTTCTGTCGCTTTAATCTTTAGTACTTAATACCGGAAAACGTCGGTTTAATGTCTTGGATAAGAGAAGCAGTAACTAGCCTTCGAGCCTAGCAGTGACTAGATATATCACAGATCAGTTCTCTGTAGTTATATCGGCGGAGGTTAGTACACGATTGCTGCTTGTTTACACTTCAAAAACGACGCATCTTAAAAGTTGCATATGAAATTCAATGGTTTTTGTTGATCAGCCTCCTGAAAATCGTACACCCATCTCTGTTTAAGATAGAATGGATGTACGCACTGGGTGAGGACTTAAGATACCACCAGTTATATAGATGCGTCCTAATTTCACACTGGTTTCGTTTAAAAGTAAGCTGCATCTAATTACCAGATGGAAAGCACGCAATAAAAGACATTTAAGATGTTTAGCTATTTAAGACGCCGTAGAAAGTTGCCAAATTCTCGCAGTGTGAGATGGCAGCAATTTCAGATGCTGAAGATGAGAATGTAGAAGCTGTGAAAGGGAGTGAGGGAACGAGGACGGTCGAGCAAGAAGAGAAGGACAGGGTAAGGAAAGAAGGAGACGCAACGACCGACGCCATGGCTGCAGTTGAACACCGGTATACGAGACTAGGTCAAAGAGGAAAATGGATGAACAAGAAATAGATCTGGCAAGAGCACCTCAAGAACAAGAAGAAGTTGAAAACGACAGGAATGGTGATGGAAGGGAAGAAGAAGAATTGGTTTTTGAAAGACTCCCCAACACCAACGGAGTAGTCTATTGGATCCCCTGCAGCGACTGCCCGCAAGGGTATATGGCGGAAACAAAAAGACGAATTTGTGTGAGAATCAAAGAGCATATGAAAGCAACTGAGGAGGAAGATAGAAAGAACCGGGTAGCCATGCATTATTTGAGAACCAGGCGTAACATCAACTGGGAGAAAACGAAGGTCATGCTCAAGTCAGACACAAGGAACGAAGCACACCTCAGAGCCTTGGAATCAATGGCTGTACATCATTGCAGTGACCAGCCAGTTTAACTGATGAATATACAGGAGCCAGCTTACAAACAGATTGGAAGTACGGATGACACCAAATTTGAGAGAAAAACTGGAGGCTAAATGACAAAGTTTTCTTCCCAAGGCCCCTGTTTCGGGAGACGATGACACCAAATTAGCACAACAATGGATGTGAGTAGCCAACAACAAGGCCAACTGTGGAGTGGAGGGAAGTTTGAATGCTACAAGTCCGTTAGAGAGTAGAAGTGGGGAAGTGTGAAGTCTCTTGGGGCGTGGCCTGAAGAAGGAACTAGAAAAGTTGCCGAAAATTTGGAAGTTTGGCAAAGTTTGCAAAGTTTTGCAAGGTTCTGCTGGCAACCTTTGGACAGTTTTTGGTGCTGCGTTTTGACTGTAAGCTGTTTTGTAATTTCAGATGTCCAGTTTGCCCACTCGATAAGGTGGGTTTATTTTTAAGTTGAAAAAGAGAGATCGGAAAGTTGCAAAATTGGAAGACAATTTTTTTTGTGGGGTAACTGGTTAAGATGCCAACATTTTGAAATGTCAACCCATCTTAAGTTAGAAAACTGACTTTTTAAGATGGTAATTTATTTAAGTTGTGAAACCAACAAAAATGCCATCGTTTTAAGACTGAACTTTATGTAAAGTTTGGTAGTCAAGTTGCCAATCTATAAGATGCCATTTTATCGAGTTGGAAAATACAAAAGTTGCTGATGTCAGATCATCGGTGTTTTAATTTTTAAATGATCCCTGAATTGATTTTCATGAAGAATAGGAAAGTCATTACATTCCTGTAATAAAAATTAAAAGTACACAAAGCCATAAAGCAAAAATGTATAGGCCTAAAATTAATTTGTGTGGCTGACTTCATGTTAATAGCACGTAGTGAAAATATACTAACTGGCTAATTTCGACAATTTGCAATTTGGCAACCATACAAGGTAGACTATATCGCAAACAATCGCAATGTAACATATTACCATAATCACATGGTCAAAATTTGACCATTGTCTATCTTTAGCATCGCGTTTACAGCAGAAAAACGTTAGTTTGTCCTTACCTCCTATTTTGCTGTTGTAGGCCACTCCAACCCCACATTTACCATTGTTGGCCACCATGGATATCTCACCAGCGCATCGTGTGCCATGTCTGAAAGAGGTTAGACCTATTGTTTAAACGGAAATTCATCTGATTTAGGTTTGAATATCACAATAAAGACCTTCCGCCAAGCAGATAAATATTACAAACAAAAACGTCAAGTGTGCTAGAAACGATAGAATGGCGCATTTATTTCGTAGATTCAGGCTTTCAGAGCTGAGTTGAATTGTTTCAAAGTGGCAAGCAACAATCGACTGCATGCATAAACCTTTGTAACGCGACGCCATAGCCTAAAAAAAGGTAGCCTACACGGATTACAAACCAAAACGTCAAGTATGACGTAAAAAAATGGGTTATGTGATTGAAGTTTCACTTTACTCGTTAAAATGGACACGGATAAAAATTGATGATTTTTAATTGAAATAAGCAAATGTACAATTGAGAAAATTGCATCTGTTAAGTGTTGCTGTGCTTTACGTTTTAAATATATGATTCGTAAAGCACAACAGCACTTAAACAGATGCCATTTTCTCAACATTGTAAATTACTGAATGCCATAAAAATGGTACACGGATTACAAACCAAAACGTCAAGTGTGCCGTAAAAAAAGGGTTATATGATTGAAGTTTCACTTTACTCGTTAAAATATACACAGATAAAAACTGATGACTTTTAATTGAAATAAACAAAAGTACAATTGAGGAAAACTTTATCTGTTTAAGTGCTGTTGTGCTTTACGTTTTAATATACGATTCGTAAAGCACACCAGCACTTAAACAGATGCAATTTTCTCAATTGTACATTTGCTTAGTTCAATTTAAAATATTCAATTTTTATCCGTGTACATTTTAACAAGTAAAATGAAACTTCAGTTATATAACCCTTTTTTTGCGGCACACTTGAAATTTTTGTTTGTAATCCGTGTACCTTTTTATGGCATGCAGTAATTTACACCAAACACAATTCAGTGTATGTGTGGCTGAAAGTAATTTTTTTGTAGAAAAATTTATATATTAATTGTTATTGTTACTATTATTGTTGAATTTTACATGTACATGACTACATACGCTTAAATATAAATGTGAAAATTTATAGACAGAAAAAAACGACAAAGAAGAAACTAAGACGGTCTGACCTTTTATTTGGCACGTTCACAGTCCTATGAAAGTTGTGATGTGCAACCAAAATCAAAACTGGTATAAGACAAGCTGGTATATTTACGGCGAACACATACTCGTTACGGCATCGTTTTATGGTATATACTAATGATGAACTGAAAAGAGAGTAAAGATGGTTTAAAACAGCATAGTGGTGTACCGACTTTGGAGACTTTATGTGCACGCAGCTGAAGCTAGGATTATTAGTTATTTGGGATTGGGAGGACGAGACAGTTTCGCGCACTCGCAGCGCCCTCATGAAAACGACGGCATCACGCGGCAGAAAAAAATGGTGGAAACGAAACGGTACCCGTCTGGCACTCCTTGCTGCGATCTTCAAATGGCCACCAACCAGTTTCGAAGACTTTACGTTCACGGTCAATGATTAAAGGATCAAAAATTACTCGAAAAGAAAACTTAGAAACGAATGGTGCCGCAGTGAACTTATA
Source organism: Lithobius niger (assembly GCA_023313725.1). NCBI lineage: Eukaryota > Metazoa > Arthropoda > Chilopoda > Lithobiomorpha > Lithobiidae > Lithobius > Lithobius niger. Next base: position 41,033 of record JAHWFP010174275.1, on the reverse strand, counting down.
TCCGAAGCGTATAACGAACATTTTGAAGAGAGGCTCGAGATCTGACAGACTTGCCGAAGCGTGAGCCGAATGTGGCGTATTTAGGCTGGCTTACTGGCGGCAAGATCCAGCTAACGGTCGCAGCTCGATAACCCTCCAGCAAGGTTTTCCACTACCAACTCCTTCCGTCTGCTAGGTCGCCAAAGCGTTCTATCGTTGTCTTTTCACGCACTGCAGTCGCACCGCGAGCCCTCTCATGCGAGTTGTACAGCCGCCAAGGAAGCAGGCCGTCTGTTAGAAAGTCGCATCCTATACCAAACAACTAACAATACCAGGCCGAAGAAGACATAGTGCCAGAAGACAAGAGGGACAATTTTGATAGATAATTCCAATCGGTAATTCCTGGAATCTTTTGCATGCCACAATGGACATGATATGAGACATCACAGGGCCCTTCTCTTCCCGAAAATACCAGAGGTGGCTGAGGTAAGGGGCGAACCAGGACCTCTGTCATAAGAGATATTCGTACTAACCACCACGCCACCTTGCCCCATGGTAATTCCCAAATTAACATTAACAGCATAGACATTAAAGTTGGGCAGACAGGCCCTCGCTGATTACGTCCTATGGGAAATTTCCAGTTTTCCCATAAAGTCAGTACTCCCCTGTGTGCATGCCTGATTGCGCTGACTGGCTGGCTGTGCAGATGTTTCAAGTATCGTTGTCTATTGTCAACTGTATATTTGTTAAATCTGCTAAATATTCTGTCCCCTTCAATCATTTCTTTAAGGCTCGTCTTGACCACTTTCAGTAGTTTCTTCAGCATTTTTTTTGGAGGGGTCCCTTTTTCCCTTTCTTTTTCGGGTCCCGTGGGGGGGGGGGGAGGATGGGCGCTTAAATTTTAGCCTTAGTCACTGGATCAGTGCCATCTCTTTTTAATCAGAGCAGTGTCAATCAAAGCAGCTGCCCAGTTAATTTGAACGAATATGTTTCTAACGATAAAGAGCTCGATTTCCAACCCAAAAATTCAGAAATACAACGTCGGGCACGACACTTCCATCCAGTGACAAACACCAAACTTGAAAAATATTCGTTACTTTGTTTAAATTACCTAAAATGCTGCGGGCAATAGTTTTTAGTTACAGTTTCATTCTAAGTATTTTATTTAGCGAGTCTATAAATTTAGTATTAGTAGTGTAACTGGATGTGGGACAGATGACTCAGCAGAGGTATAAAGGTCGTTAATTATGATTACGGACCATTCATGGCTCCGGTCGAGAAAAAAAAAGAAAATTATAATTTAACAAATATATAGTTGACAATAAACAATGATATTTGAAACAACTGCACAGCCAGCCAGCTAGTCAGACCAGTCAGGCATGCACACAGGGGAGTATTGACCTTATGGGAAAAACTGGAAATTTCCCGTAGGACCTAATCAGCGAGGGCCTGTCCGCCCGACTTTAAAATTATTTCTATGCTGTTAACAGTTAATTCGGGAGTTACTATGGGGCAAGGTGGCGTGATGGTTAGTATGAATATCTCTTATGCCAGAGATGAGCATATCTTGCCATATCTTATGAGCATATCTTATGAGTATGAGCATATCTTATGCCAGAGATGCCAGAGATGAACCAGAGGTTCGACCCTAACCTCAGCCACCCCTGGTATTTTAGGGAAGAGAAGGGCCCTGTGATGTCTTACACTCATGTCCATTGTGGCATGCAAAAGATCCTAGGAATTACCGATTGAAATTATCTACCAAAATTGTACCTCTTGTTTTCTGGCACTATGTCTTCTTTGGCCTGGTATTGTTAGTTGTTTGGTAGGATGAGACTTTCTAACAGACGGCCTGCTTCCTTGACGGTTGTACAACTCGCATGAGAGGGATCGCGGCGCGACTGCAGTGCGTGAAAAGACAGAACGCACTGGCGACCTAGCAGACGGAAGGAGTTGGTAGTGGAAAACCTCGCTTGAGGGTCATCGAGCTGCGACCGTTAGCTTGATCTTGCCAGGAAGCCAGCATAAATACGCCACATTCGGCTCACGCTTCGGCAAGTCTATCAGATCTAAAGCCACTCTTCAAAATGTTCGTTTACGCTTCAGATATAAATTCACTGCGGCGCCATTCGTTTCTATGTTTTCTTTTCGAGTAATTCTTGATCCTGTAATCCGTGTCCGTGATCGTAGCCTTCGAAACTGGTAGGTGGCCATTTGAAGATCCCAGCAAGGAGTGCCAGACTGGTATCGTTTCGTTTCCACCATATTTTTCTGTTGCGTGATGCCGTCGTTTTTATAAGGCCGCTACGAGTGCGCGAAACTGTCTCATCCTCCCAATCCCAAATAGCTAATAATCCTAGCTTCAGCTGCGAGCACATAAAGCCTCCGAAGTCGGTACACAACTATGCTGTTTTACACCATCTTTACTTTGTTTTCAGTTCATCATTAGTATAGTATAAAACGATGTCGTAACGAGTATGTGTTCGTCGTAAACGAAACCTTTCTACTAAACAAGTGCTGGCATGGCCAAATATGTGATAAAAATAAAGTTCATTAAACGGGTGGTATCGGTTTAATTATAAAGGTAAATAAATTAAAAGTAGATTGAATTACAAGTGTAAATCGGCTAAACTTGCCATTAAATAGACACTTTTCCCTATTTTCTTGCATCCCATGCAAAAACAGTTTGGAGAACATTTGCGTTAGGAAAGAGAAAAAGAACCAAACAACGAAAAAGACTAACTAGAAATAACCTTTGTGCACTTATGTTCCGGAATTTCTACAGTCACTCAAACCGATGTAAAAGTTAAATAACTATACGCAAATAAGCTAGCATTTAAACAGAAAGGGGAATAGAAGCCAAACAGCAAAACCCACTCTGTGGAAGAAATAACGTAGTACAATAAGCCACCTTTATGGGCGTGACCCGGATTCGAACTGGCAACCCATTCTGTCCCCTAACCACTGACATACGCTATGGCAGTGACAGGGGGACAGTTTGGACTGCAAGTTCGAATCCTGGTCACGCCACTCCGATGAAAAGTGCAAAGGTGGCTTATTGATACGTTATTTCTTCTGTGGAATGGTTTTCGCTGTTTGGAGTTTTTCCTCTTTCTTTTTATTTAATTTATAGCTGCTTGTATATATTTATTTAACTTTTACATCGGTTTGAGTGAATGTAGGAATTCCGGAAAAAAACAGGAAATATAAATATGTTTGCTATTTTTGCGGCGTGTGGCCTAATGTTGCAAAAATAAGTCACAGGAAAACAATCATGGAAGTAAGCACCAGCAATAATATTATTATTGTGTCTGTGGGAAAGAGCTAAAGGCGTACCTGTTGGAATCGTAGGCGTCATATTGAGGATATGGGTCAGGATCGTTGTCGTTGACGTCAAAGCTTGCAAAAGGGTCCTGACGAAACAAAAGGATGAGACGTGGAAAGGTTTAAATACCGTTTAAGCCCTTTGAGTGTAAGTAAACCAAAAACTACAGCAAAATAAAATAATAAAAAGCTTAATAATCATGAACAGGTAACCTGTCGAATAGAAATCAGCAGTTGGCGACTTGGAATTTAGCCTTACTCGCCAAAATGGCGACTAGCAATACAGAATGCTACCAAAAAGAGCGATATCTCAGGAACCGTACAAGTTAAGAGGCGAATGGTTTGCGGTGTAGTGTTATGCCCAGATTTGTAAGGGCTACGCAACTGCTTTTTCTGCATTTATATTGGTTAAAGAAAATTTTACAATTTCGTAAATGCATAAATTAGAAAAACCATGCATCGTGGAAGATCTATTTGATATGTGGCGAGTAGAAATTGAGTAATGGCGAGTGCTTTTTAAGGTTTACTGGCCAAGTGGCGACTGCTACTGGATTGACATTCGAGAGGGTTGAACAGGTTATGGGACTTCCTCTAAACCCCACCTTCCACTAAAGAGGGTGTTCTTGTTTCCTCGATTTGCATAAAACCGAGGAAACAAGATGAATGTGTGGTGCAGTGCGGTGATGCAAACACACATTTTAAGCAACGTACGGTTCCACGCTGTTTGGTTCCACACAGTCGTTTAAGCAGAGAGACACGTCTAGACACGTGAACAGGCTGTAGGATGTCACCAACGCGACCAAAAAATTAAAATAAGTGAAACCATCGTGTTACGCGGTGGTGCAAACATAAATTTTGAGCAACGTCTGACCGTACGTTGTTTGCCTCCAGAGTCATTCTGTTGAACTTATTACAGGGTAAAACGTGAATCGCAAACACCCTACAAAAAAATATCAGGGTGAACCAGCTACAAAACACGAAACAAAATCTAACGCAAGTGGAGGATTCATCCCCATATCTCACTTTTCACTCTCAACAGCCATATCGATCGCTTTGCTCACTCTGCTGATGTCGATTCTTGCTTCTTATAGTTTCTATACGATCCCGAAAGCATCATAAAAATAGGTATAGTAGTGATAATTTGGACGCAGGCTAATTGCAATTGCTCACAGTTCTTTCATAATTTTTCTTAGAACGTGTACATTCAACTTACGTCATTCAAAACGGTCAATTTGTTTGAGCGACTAAAGCAAGAAATACGTTGAAAAGGTTTATGACACGTGGAAATCGCTTGCTTTGCTCGCTCAATCCACGCACCTTAAAGCTTTAAAAACACAAACTTTCGACAAACCTTCTAAAACTTACAGGTCTGCTTTTTTCTAGCGTCCAACCAGTTAAAGGTGCCTCCTATTCACCGAATGATAGCAACCAGCGTCCAACAACCAGCATCTAGCGCCGTCTACCATTGTTTAGTTCCATATACACTTAATTTCAACAAGCGAAGGAATGCGTAGGGATGGGTCGGTTTCATTTTTTTGACTACGGTTCCGGTTTCGGTTTTCACGCCCTCAAAACCGCGGTTTCGGTTTCGGTACCGGTTTTTGCCACCATCCACCCCTACCTGATATTTCTAGTTTTTTTTTTCTCGTAACAGCTTCTAAGGGCGCGTTTGCGCAACGGCTCGCCTTTCCATTCTCGCAGCTAGAAGCTAGAAATCATACGAAATTCCAACATGGCGGCGGTTTTTAGCTATGTCGACTCGCAATGAAAACACTGAATAATCCGAGTTCGGAAGCGGCTGTGAAAATTTCGTCAGGAGGAATTCTTTATCTTATTGTCACGGATTAAAACACTTAAAGCATTTACTCAAACGATGTCGGATTTAGCTAATCCAGATAGCGATGTTACCATGGCAACCACAACTTTGCCATTGTGATTAAATTCCAGCTGCGAGAATGCAAAGGCGAGTCGTTGCATAAACCCGGCCTAACTTACTCCTGCTTTCACTTTCAGTAGCGTCATAGACCATGGGTTTAGCTGTGGCACCATTTTCCTCGACTATTTTCTTTTTAATGACTAGGAGCTTTGTCATTTATACGGAGAAAGTGATAATTATTTAAAAAAAAATTTAAAACACAAATAAATTTTTGATTTTTTGAACACCGTACGAAAAACCGACACAAAGCCCGAATCGGTTTCGGTTTCGGTTACCGACCCATCCCTAGGAATGCGCAAATAAATTTTTCTTTTTACACAACAAACTAGCCGCGAGTCTTCTTAATTATTGAGTGTAAAGTTGGTGCGTTCATGTGCACCAGGGAACAAGTGGTCAAGGTTAACGATATCACTGTCACTAGATGGCTCCCATCTAGCGGTTCAAAATCTGCGTTTCAAAAGGTCGATATATAGGAAAAAGTGCCCGTGATGTCGTTAGGCTTAACTGTACCACTTCCTTCCTGGTGCATCTGGACGCACCAACTCTGCAGTCAATAATTAAGGAGGCACGTGGCTTGTTTGTTGTGTAAAAAGAAACATATTTGTGAGTTCCTTCGCCTGTTGAAAGTAAGGGCTAGACAAAACTATACAAGCGGCAAACGGCCATAGATGCTGCAGCTTGTCATACTGGTGGCAATCCCGCTTTAAAGTCAACTAATTTTCAGATTTACGTGTAGTTTCGCTGGTACCAAGTATGATGGAAAATATGTCGTCGTTTTAGGTGGTTTTTTTTTGCAACTAAATATTGTCACGTGGCTGCCCTAACTCTCACTTCACGGCACGCATGCTCGCCCTCCGGCCTTGTTGCTAAGTGTCTATCTCGTTAGTAACCAGTTTCCCGCTCTGTAAGTTTGTTTTTATCATAAGCGGCAGCGTCGTTCTGGGGAGCGAGTTGTGTGCGAAGGTGCTTGTAAGTTGTGTGCTGAAATGTGTAATAAACCGCTAAATTGTTCAACATGGATCCGGCTGAGTTATCTCGGGAGTGGAGTCACATTTCTATAAATTGGCGCCCGAACAGGGACTCGAACCCTGGACCCTTAGGTTCATCTCTATAATATCTTTATCATTAGTTTGCATGAATAATATATGTTTGAGCGAAACTTTGACATCATGAAGTAGTTTTCAAAGCAGCTTTTCGCGCATTGGAGGGTTAAAAATCAAATTGCATTAATGAAAATAGACCTATTCAATTGCTTTTCATTTGCCGCTACTCTTATCTTTGCAGGTGGCTTAGATCCGGAGGAGCAGATGTGCAAACACGCATGCACATCGAACGTTTTTAATGAGGAGAATGAGCCAAATTGGTCTTATTCGTTCGGCAGCTGCCACCGTATATATTGCTCGCTAATCAAATCGCTAAACGAACATTTGCTCATTAGACAGACGATGGGGATTCATGGGCACAGTATTGCCTGGCAAATTTGATGAAGGCAAAAAGGCTCTGTTAAATTAACTGAGGGCATAAAATGACCCGATAAATTGGACGAGGTGAAAACTGTTGGAGAAAGGAGGGTGGAGTCTGCCGCCCACTCCACCACAGTTGTACATTGCACAGTGAGACAGCGACAACAGTTATACAATGCTCAGAGGTTCAGGTAAAGTATCAAAAAGTTGGATCCATTCAGCGTTAGTTTACTACATTGCTATCGGTGTGCAGCAATTGCCTCAAATCTACGGCTCAAATCTTTGGGTCTGGATTCGCTCGACCAACGCCGTTTAAAAGCAGACCTAATGTTGACTTTAAAATTCTCCGGGATTATTTTGCAATGGATCTACTATTCTTTGACTTAAGTTCAGTGACATGGGCAAGAGGGAAGTGCTTTAAATTAAGTGTTTTATAAACACGACTGGAATGCGGGCGAAACTTCTTTGGGGTAACGGTGGTTTCTGTATAGAGTCCCTTCGACGAACTCTTAGTCCCTAACATGGTTTTGGCTCAAGTCTAATCTTACCGACTTGACACGATTCTTAAAAAGGCCCGATTTTTTTCTCAAACCTTTATTTTTACTGCTATTCATTTTTTTATTACTTACTGCTTTTATGCTAGTTTTTTTTTTTACATGCCTTTGTACAAACTCGGTTTGAAAATGTCACATGGTCTACTGTGAAAATTCATTTTGAAGTCGAAAAATCACCTAATATCATGCTTATTTTCACAATCCCACGAAATAACAAAATTTCAACAAATTTTCGATAGTCAGCAGTCCTGGAGATGTAATGGCTCAGGCACATTACAGTTCACTACTTCGTAACGACCGTTCGTCTGCTTCGAATATTCGAAGCCGCGCCCAATATTCGAAGCAGACGAACGGTCGTTACGAAGTAGTGAATTGTGTTGTTGTGGAGCCTGAAGATGAGAGTCGCCTGAGGCATTACATCTCCAGGACTGCTGACTATCGAAAATTTGCTGAAATTTGGTTATTTCGTGGGATTGTGAAAATAAGCGTGATATTAGGTGATTTTTCGACCACAAACTCGGTGTTTTACGTTTTAAGTGTTTTAGATGCCTTTTTAATGCATGGACTGGCATAAGTGGCAATCTTGCCCTGCCATCTCCGTTGACTGTTAAAGAGTGAAGAAGTTTTCAATTTCATTTTCAAATTCAGATGTCGCATTTACACCGAAGTTAATTGTCATGGTTTCTTATGTCGGCATAGTTCCAGCAGTTCTGCTCGGGTGGGTTTGGGTTTTGTATTTGCCCTATCTTCATGATTTTTCCAAACAGCAAACTTGAGCTCCGTTGCTACAGTAAATCAGGGTTACTAACTGAAGTTCGCCGGGCCAAACGGGTATGATGTTTTGGTGCGTCCATTCCCTAGACCCCTCATCTCAACTCGTTAATTTTAATAATTTAAATTTATCCAAGGCCAGATGTCTATTACTGCGTATCGTAGGTCATCCCGGGACATTCCAGACTTTGTAGTGCCGTTCCATGCTCACAGTATGACTTTGTAGTGCCGCCCCTTTCTCGGACTATGATTTTGTAGTGCCGCCCCGTGCTCGCACTATGAATTTGTAGTGCCGACCCATGCTCGTATAATGACTTGTAGTGCCACCCCGTGCTCGCACAATGAATTTGTAGTGCCGACCCATGCTCGCACTCAGGGCCCCCACATCAAAGTTAGGGGCCTGGGAAGAACTACAACAGCGCCCCCCCCCCCTTCCACTAACTAAAATCGTAAAAAACTTGCACTGTGTTATAATATTCGTCGGCCACAATTGTGCTTAACAGGTAGTTGGTTCATTCATTAATCCGGGCTGCTTGCCTTTCAAGACTTCTCTGCCTAACAAGCTGACAGGCTTGCACTATCAGTGCTCCTGCTCCGTGCTTGTTACCGTTGGATAGGAGTACAAAAAAATTCATAATACGCACAAATCGAGTACATTACTCATAGTCATCTAAACTCATAATTGCGGGGAAAAAACATTTTAGGCCGTGCGGGCCCCTTGAGTGACCGGGCCTGGGTACAGTGGGTCCACCTGACCCCCCCCCGATGTGGGGGCCCTGCTCGTACTTAGACTTTGTTGTGCCGCTCCTTGCTCGCACTGCAACTCTCCATATCCTATAAGCATCATTTCACGGCAGTAATGATGTATCTCGTGTGCCATAATTGTTGCCATTTGCACGGTTGCGTGTTTCTCATGCAACTAAATTGTTGCTGTCACTGATGATGATGATAGATGATGTAGATGATGATGAGTAGGGTTGGGGGAAAGGAACATAAAGTCAACTTACGTAATTTTGGTAGAGATCCGTGTGATTCCACTCCAAACCTGCAAAAGACAAACGACCTAATTAGCTACTTCGACCTCAGGGAAATTCACCTAAGGTTTAATTAAATTACTGGGGAGTGGTGGCACGTGCCTAAAGCCATAAAACTTTTTCACGCAATTTAAGAATTAAGGCTAAAGATGTTGTTTGTGCTTCCGCTTGGACAACGTTTTGGACAGGTTACTTAGCATTGCCGCATTTTGCAAGCCGGATAGCGTTGGGTATCGTGATTTTATAATACGGTATCGGTGTCGGTTTTTTTTCCCGCATTTTTGGCACCTTTTTATTTTTGGTATTTTCGTTCAGTATCGTTTTAAAATGATCTTTTGCTTACTATAGTAAGTTGTATCAAAATTAGGCTTAGTCTGCAACAGAATTACAAAATGTCTCAGTTAGGCTTAGTCTGCAACAGAATTACAAAATGTCTCAATTAGGCTTAGTCTGCAACAGAATTACAAAATGTCTCAATTAGGCCTAGTCTGCA
>JAHWFP010174275.1:0-26479 GCA_023313725.1 Lithobius niger | reverse complement strand
TCTGTATTTAGTTATTTCTTGTGAGCCTTTGGCTTTCCCGTCTTTAAGCTATGTCAGTGGTTAGGGGACAGAATGGGTTGCCAGTTCGAATCTGGGTCACGCCCATAACGGTGGCTTATTGTACTACGTTATTTCTTCCACAGAGTGGGTTTTGCTGTTTGGCTTCTATTCCTTTTTCTGTTTAATAGCTAGCCTATTTGCGCATATTTATTTAACTTTTACATCGGTTTGAGTGAATGTAGAAATTCCGGAACATAAGTGCACAAAGGTTATTTCTAGTATACCTTTTTCGTGTTTGGCTTCTTTTTCTCTTTCCTGACGCAAATGTTGTCCAAACTGTTTTTGCATGGGACGCAAGAAAATAAGTAGAAGTGTCTATAGAGCAGCCGCAAGTGACGTCATATTGGCTACAAGAGAGATAGCTGCAAGGGGCACTAGATTGAAATGGTGGGTTAAACAACGACACTTCTAGTCAAGCCAGTGCTTTGAGAGCGGTTTTCTTAGGCTTAAAAAAACGTTGTTTTCTCCAATCCCTTATGCTGCAAGGTTGTAATCGGTAAAAAAATATTCCACTTGCTTAAAAATGTCAGCAACTGCCTACAATTCGACAACAATCGCGCGTTATAGGCCTAAGAAATCCTCTCTTAACAACATTGTCTTCAGTAAGACAGCTTCTTTTCGCCTTCCAGTGCCCCTTGCAGCTATTCCAGTTACTGGCCCCAACCATAGAGTAATATACAATAATACTACGTCATGTCACTGCCCTATTTAATAGCAAGTTTAGTCGATTTACACTTGTAATTTAATCTACCTTTAACTTATATACCTTTATAATTAAACCCGGTACCACCCGTTTAATGAACTTTATTTTTACCACATATTTGGCCACGCCATCACTTGTTTAGTAGGAAGGTTTCGTTTACGACGAACACGTACTCGTTACGACATCGTTTTATGGTATATACTAATGATGAACTGAAAAGAGAGTAAAGATGGTGTAAAACAGCATAGTGGTGTACCAACTTTGGAGACTTTATGTGCACGCAGCTGAAGCTAGGATTATTAGCTATTTGGGATTGGGAGGACGAGACAGTTTCGCGCACTCGTAGCGGCCTTATAAAAACGACATCACGTGGCAGAAAAAAATGGTAGAAACGAAACGATACCAGTCTGGCACTCCTTGCTGGGATCTTCAAATGGCCACCTACCAGTTTCGAAGGCTACGATCACGGTCACGGATTACAGGATCAAGAATTACTCGAAAAGAAAACATAGAAACGAATGGCGCCGCAGAGAATTTATATCCGAAGCGTAAACAAACATTCTGAAGAGTGGCTTTAGATCTAATAGACTTGCCAAAGCGTGAGCCGAATGTGGCGTATTTACGCTGGCTTCCTGGCAAGATCAAGCTAACGGTCGCAGCTCGATGACCCTCAAGCGAGGTTTTCTACTACCAACTCCTTCCGTCTGCTAGGTCGCCAGTGCGTTCTGTCTTTTCACGCACTGCAGTCACGCCGCGATCCCTCTCATGCGAGTTGTACAACCGTCAAGGAAGCAGGCCGTCTGTTAGAAAGTCGCATCCTACCAAACAACTAACAATACCAGGCCGAAGAAGACATAGTGCCAGAAAACAAGAGGTACAATTTTGGTAGATAATTTCAATCGGTAATTCCTAGGATCTTTTTGCATGCCACAATGGACATGAGTATGAGACATCACAGGGCCCTTCTCTTCCCTAAAATACCAGGGGTGGCTGAGGTTAGGGTCGAACCTCTGGTTCATCTCTGGCATCTCTGGCATAAGATATGCTCATATGCTCAAGATATGCTCTTAAGATATGCCAAGATATGCTCATCTCTGGCATAAGAGATATTCATACTAACCATCACGCCACCTTGCCCCATAGTAATTCTCGAATTAATTGTTAACAGCATAGAAATAATTTTAAAGTCGGGCGGACAGGCCCTCGCTGATTAGGTCCTACGGGAAATTTCCAGTTTTCCCATAAGGTCAGTACTCCACTGTGTTAATGCCTGACTGCTCTGACTGGCTGGCTGTGCAGGTGTTTCAAATATCATTGTCTATTGTCAACTGTATATTTGTTAAATTATAATTGTCTTTTTTTTTCTCTCGACCGGAGCCATGAATGGTCCGTAATCATAATTAACGACCTTTATACCCCTTCTGAGTCATCTGTCCCACATCCAGCTACACTACTAATACTAAATTTATAGACTCGTTAAATAAAATACTTAGAATGAAACTGTAACTAAAAACTATTGCCCACAGCATTTTAGATAATCTAAACAAAGTAACGGATACTTTTCAAGTTTGGTATTTGTCACTGGATGGCAGTGTCATGCCCGACGGTAATTTTCCCGACGTTGTATTTCTGAATATTGGGGTTGGAAATCTATCCCTTTATCGTTAGAAACATATTCGTTCAAATTTACTGGGCAGCTGCTTTTATTGACCACTGCCCTGATTAAAAAGAGATGGCACTGACCCAGTGGCTAAGGCTAAAATTCAAGCGCTCATCCACCCACAGAACCCGAAAAAGAAAGGGAAAAGGAACCCCCCCCCCACAAAAAAAAAATGATGAAGAAACTACTGAAAGTGGTCAAGACGAGCCTTAAAAGAAATGATTGAAGGGGACAGAATATTTAACAGATTTAACAAATATACAGTTGACAATAGACAATGATGCTTGAAACATCTGCACAGCCAGCCAGTCAGAGCAGTCAGGCATGCTTACAGGGAAGTACTGACTTTATGGGAAAACTGGAAATTTCCCATAGGACCTAATCAGCAAGGGCCTGTCTGCCCAACTTTAATGTCTACGCTGTTAAGTGTTAATTTGGGAATTACCATGGGGCAAGGTGGCGTGATGGTTAGTACGAATATCTCTTATGACAGAGGTCCTGGTTCGCCCCTAACCTCAGCCACCTCTGGTATATTCGGGAAGAGAAGGGCCCTGTGATGTCTCATATTCATGTCCATTGTGGCATGCAAAAAGATCCTAGGAATTACCGATTGGAATTATCTATCAAAATTGTCCCTCTTGTCTTCTGGTACTATGTCTTTTTCGGCCTGGTATTGTTAGTTGTTAGGTAGGATGCGACTTTCTAACAGACGGCCTGCTTCCTTGGCAGCTGCACAACTCCCATGAGAAGGATCGTGGCGCGACTGCAGTGCGTGAAAAGACGATAGAACGCACTGGCGACCTAGCAGACGGAAGGAGTTGGTAGTGGAAAACCTTGCTTGAGGGTCATCGAGCTGCGACCGCAGGGCCGAAGCGACCCGGGCCCGGGGGGGGGGGGGGGTCCAAGAAACACATACAGTTGGCAAATTTGAGTTGTCGAGTTGGCAAAATCGGACAAATTTTCACTGCATTTTCACTGCAAATTTGAATACTGGTTAATTATCATCATATCGTCAGTTTGAAAGTAAAGTTTACAATACATTTTTTTTTCCATCAGTCTTCGCAACACTTCTGTGTAACTTGGGAGTAAGTGAAACGCTGCCCCTGATTATTTCTGGTTGCTTCCCTGTATCGCTAGGCTGTAAGGAGTGGGGGAAAGGAAGCTCCGCGTAAAATAGTGCGTAGTTGGCGAAATTGAAAATTGACTTGGACGTTTTGTTTGCTATGTCACCACCATAGCTTATAAGTATCACAGATAATGTAGAAAATAAAAACAAAAAGTGGACAAAACTGTATCCCCACCGAGTTTGAAGTCGTAATAACAATTAACTTCGCGAAAATCGTACACAGTTGGCAAAATAAAAAATTGAATTGGCTATTTTACTTCCTATAGTTCTTTTTCTGTTAGACAGTGCCGCTCAGAAGAGGTTTTAGCGTGGAACAACTCGTAACTGGTATTTCAGGAGGGTAGAAAATTACTGGCATATTAAAATACCAAAACACAACATCACTGCCAGGATTTAAAACGTTTCTTAGGTAAAACAGAAATATCAACAAACTCTGCATAAAACAAACCCTGCGTAAGGACTTCTGCCAAGTTATCGCCGTCTGAAGTTGTGATATCAAATAAGTCTAAAAAATTAATGCAGTTGTCTATTTGATTTACTAGTTCGTCTGCTAGTCAATCAGTGCCTTGGTTTTAGTTAAAACAATAACGTGAACTAAAGCTGTGTGCTTCATGAAAATCTGGTACAGTTGGCAAAATCAAAAACCGAGTTGGAAAAATTGAATTAGCTGTTTGATTTTCTGTTGTCCTTTTTCTGTTAACCTATCGCCACTAAATTTGAATTTGTATTAATGCAGAAACAACTACATTTTTCAAATGAAAATTGTTAACAATTTTAAACTTGTTAATTTCGAAGGTCCAAAATTTGACGATAAGAGTTCATAAGATCCCATATTAAAGGACAAAAGTGACCCAAAAAAAAGGCCACGAAATGAGGGCAAAAATTACCCTACGGGACCGATAATTATTTATCGCCGGGGAGGCTTGAGGATGGGAGGGGTCATGAAGTTTTTGGACCCTCTCAAGAGGGAGGTCATAAATTTTTCAGGTCCCATCAAAAGGGGGAGGTCAAAACACACTGACCAACTGGAAAAAAAGTCATTTTTGGACCATAAAAATGGCACTTACAGCAGTCAAAATTTGGCCCAGACCCCCCATGCGGTTTACAATTGAGACTAATAATACTATTCCTGGAAGTACAGTTTTTAAAAAGAACTTTATAGAAAAGCTTTGGCACCTTGTTTCTTGGCGTCTTCTGCATTTTAGTTTCTAACTGTGTTAAGAAGTGGTCATATAAGCAAACAGTGTGTTCATCATACTTTTGTAGGAATTTCGACAAAAGATGGGTGTAAAATATTTTCGTGGGGTTGTTCACATCATTTTTGGACCTTAGGGTGGGAGGAATCAAGGTTTTTTTCAGGTCTTGAAGGGGGAGTCATCGAAAATTTAGTGGTCAAATTAAAGTTTTCATTTCCCACCCCATCCCCACGGCCATAACTAATGACCGGTCCCCAAGATCCCCTGAATCAATGGAAAAAAATTAAATGGAGCATGTTGATTTCAAATGTGGAAGCTCTTCTCCAATAATACATCAAGTTGTTTTGGACAAAACTGAGTTAAAAAGTTTCGCCATTTCTTTCGTCTTTCGACGCTCCATTATTTAAAAACTGGAGCATGTTTTTGTTTTAAAATGTGACAGTTTTTTTTTTACAATAATACCTCTAGGCCTATAGTTGTTTGGGATACAACTGAGAAAAAGATTTCATTAATTTCTCCTTTCGATAGTACATTTAAAAAAAAATTTCTGCCGCTGACCTGATGCCTATGCTTGCACACAGGAGTCGTCGTCATTCATTACAGCCTAAAAGTCCAAAATGTACAATTAAGTCAACCCTCAATCGTCAATGGCCAGCTGGCCTGTTTATATAATTCTAAACTGAACTCGGTTTAATTTAATTTGGAAAAAAAATATCTAAAAAAAAACATGATTTAGTCACAATAAAATTTTTACGAAACCTACCATCATAAAATATGAATTAAAAAAATCACTAAAATTTGCTTGACAATGTGTTGGTTCAGTGTTCACTGGAGGCTAGAAACAGGCACTAAAATAGCGTAAAATGGCGTAAAATAGCGTAAAATAGCGTAAAATAGCGTAAAATAGCGTTCGTATTTAATAAAATATGAATTAAAAAAATCACTAAAATTTGCTTGACAATGTGTTGGTTCAGTGTTCACTGGAGGCTAGAAACAGGCACTAAAATAGCGTAAAATGCTTCGGCTTGCAGTCGATGTTGCATGCAGTCGATTGTTGCTAGCCACTTTGAAACAATTCAACTCAGCTCTGAAAGCCTGAATCTACGAAATAAATGCGCCATTCTATCGTTTCTAGCACACTTGACGTTTTTGTTTGTAATATTTATCTGCTTGGCGGAAGGTCTTTATTGTGATATTCAAACCTAAATCAGATGAATTTCCGTTTAAACAATAGGTCTAACCTCTTTCAGACATGGCACACGATGCGCTGGGGAGATATCCATGGTGGCCAACAATGGTAAATGTGGGGTTGGCGTGGCCTACAACAGCAAAATAGGAGGTAAGGACAAACTAACGTTTTTCTGCTGTAAACGCGATGCTAAAGATGGACAATGGTCAAATTTTGGCGATTATGGCGATATGTTGCATTGCGATTGTTTGCGATATAGGCTACCTTGTATAGTTGCCAAATGGCAAATTGCCGAAATTAGCCAGTTAGTGTATTTTCACTACGTGCTATTAACATGAAGTCAGCCACACAAATTAATTTTAGGCCTATACATGTTTGCTTTATGGCTCTGTGGACTTTTAATTTTGTTTACAGGAATGTAATGACTTTCCTATTCTTCATTAAAATTAGTTCAGGGATCATTTAAAAATTAAAACACCGATGATCTGACATCAGCAACTTGTGTATTTTCCAACTCGATAAAATACCATCTTATAGATTGGCAACTTGACTACCAAACTTTACATAAAGTTCAGTCTTAAAACGATGGCATTTTTGTTGGTTTCACAACTTAAATAAATTACCATCTTAAAAAGTCAGTTTTCTAACTTAAGATGGGTTGACATTTTAAAATGTTGGCATCTTTACCAGTTACCCCACAAAAAAAATTGTCTTCCAATTTTGCAAATTTTCGATATCACTTTTTCAACTTAAAAATAAACCCACCTTATCGAGTGGGCAAACTGGACATCTGAAATTACAAAACAGCTTACAGTCAAAACGCAGCACCAAAAACTGTCCAAAAGTTGCCAGCAGAACCTCGCAAAACTTTGCAAACTTTGCCAAACTTCCAAATTTTCGGTAACCTTTCTAGTTCCTTCTTCAGGCCACGGCCCAAGAGACTTCACACTTCCCCACTTCTACTCTCTAACGGGCTTTTAGCATCCAAACTTCCCTCCACTCCACAGTTGGCCTTGTTGTTGGCGCTACTCACATCCATTGTTGTGCTAACGTTGGTGTCATCGTCTCCCATAACAGGGGCCTTGGGAAGAGATCTTTGTCATTTAGCCTCCAGTTTTTCTCTCAAATTTGGTGTCGTCCGTACTTTCCAATTTGTTTGTACACTGGCTCCTGTATATTCATCAGTTAAACTGGCTGGTCACTGCAATGATGTACAGCCATTGATTCCAAGGCTCTGAGGTGTGCTTCCTTCCTTGTGTCTGACTTGAGCATGACCTTCGTTTTCTCCCAGTTGATGTTACGCCTGGTTCTCAAATAATGCATGGCTACCCGGTTCTTTCTATCTTCCTCCTCAGTTGCTTTCATATGCTCTTTGATTCTCACACAAATTCGTCTTTTTGTTTCCGCCATATACCCTTGCGGGCAGTCGCTGCAGGGGATCCAATAGATTACTCTGTTGGTGTTGGGGAGTCTTTCAAGAACCAATACTTCTTCTTCCCTTCCATCACCATTCCTGTCGTTTTCAACTTCTTCTTGTTCTTGAGGTGCTCTTGCCAAATCTATTTCTTGTTCATTCATTTTCCTCTTTGACCTAGTCTCGTGTACCGGTGTTCAACAGCAGCCATGGCGTCGGTCATTGCGTCTCCTTCTTTCCTTACCCTGTTCTTCCCTTCTTGCTCGACCGTCCTCGTTCCCTCACTCCCTTTCACAGCTTCTAAACCATGCGCAATGGCTGTTTGCCGTGACGTCACCGTGAGTTAGCCAATGACGAACGAGAACAACGGCTGTTTGGCCGTTTGATTGGACTAGCCCAGTCACGTGATATGCACGTCATAGCAAACAGCCACGGCGTGTGGTATACATTCTCATCTTCAGCATCTGAAGTTGCTGCCATCTCACACTGCGAGAATTTGGCACCTTTCTACGGCGTCTTAAATAGCTAAATATCTTAAATGTCTTTTATTGCGTGCTTTCCATCTGATAATTAGATGCAGCTTACTTTTAAACGAAACCAGTGTGAAATTAGGACGCATCTCTATAACTGGTGGTATCGTAAGTCCTCAGTGCATACATCCATTCCATCTTAAACAGAGATGGGTGTACGATTTTCAGGAGGCTGATCAACAAAAACCATTGAATTTCATATGCAACTTTTAAGATGCGTCGTTTTTGAAGTGTAAACAAGCAGCAATCGTGTACTAACCTCCGCCGATATAACTACAGAGAACTGATCTGTGATATATCTAGTCACTGCTAGGCTCGAAGGCTAGTTACTGCTTCTCTTACCCGAGACATTAAACCGACGTTTTCTGGTATTGAGTACTAAAGATTAAAGCGACAGAAAGGTTTGGAAATTGTATAGATCGACGGCGTTTACCGAGAAAACAACAGAAAGTCCTGTTTCAGAGCTGTACATAAAGGATAAATGGAGGTTTATTTCATGCTAATTACTATTTACTACTAGCTAATTGCACGCAGATAAACTAAGGTTACGTTTCACTCCAATAGGTTCCTTTTATGGTTTGATATTTTAGGAACGTTTGAACTCCAAAGACTGTATAATTTGGATTGCTAATTTCATGAACGTTGGGAATACGCCATCTGGTATTACAATAATTGTCCTCCATAGCCGAGTAAAAATGTAGCTTCGGTTAACTTACTGTTTCCGTTGCACAATTAAATCAAAATGTTGTATTGTAATTGAAACTTATCTAAAATAAATAAACCATCTCATCGTGTACTAAACTGTGTATGGGGAATAAACTCTGTGAAGGGTTACGGCTCCTTGACTTAAAAAAAACTAGAAAAATAGTCTAAGTAGACTAAACTCAACTAACTTATCGTGCTCACTTGTATCTGTTTTACAATAAAATGTAATACAACATATAATTAATCAGCGATTATTGTTTAAACCAAAGTGTCGATTTTCTTTAGTCTGTTCAAGAAACGATTTACAATCATATTTTTATAAGGAGATCATAACCAATACTAACGCTAAAGCAAAACCAGAAAACCAAAAGGGGCGATATCATACAAAAACCCAATAAAGGTAAAGGAACCCATCAAGTTTCGCCATGGTAAGTAGTGATATCAGAGCCAAAATGGCTACCACCATGTTTGTGGTCCGAACCGTAATCACTCAAACTTAACTAACACCTTGGTGATTGTTAGTTAAGTTTGAGTGATTACGGTTCGGACCACAAACTTGGTGGCAGCCATTTTTGCTCTGATATGACTACTTTCTATGGCGAAAACTTGATGGGTCCCTTTACGCTTATTGGGTTTTTGTACGATTAAACTTTACTAGGAGTTATGGCTGGGATAATATGACCTAAAGCATTTTGCTTTGGAAACGACGATTCCAATGAACCTTACCATTATTTTTAACCATTCCTTTCTTTCTTTTCTGGTTTCAGGAATTCGGATGTTAGACGGCGCCGTGTCGGACTTGGTCGAAGGCCGGGCCTTGTCGCACAATATCAGTCACGTTAATGTGTTCAGCGCGAGCTGGGGACCCAACGACGATGGACGTACTGTTGAGGGACCTGGAAGACTGGCACGAGAAGCATTCCTGCAAGGTGTAACCAAGGTGGGCATGCGGTCCCATAATATGAGTCAGTCATGCTTTTAAAATAGCAGACATGACAGTAACAAGTGTATGAAACTAACAAACATATGACAACAATACACGACAACATATGGCAGTGACAGATTACAAAATTAACAATAAGTCTACAAAAGTAAGCATGTAACGTATGAAGCACAAAAAGTGTAGGGAGTAAATCATATAAATTATAATATCATGCAACTAAATGACAATGCAATAAATGTAGCTGCCAGTTACAAAGAAAAAATAATAATAGTCATGGGAAGCTATAACCTTTTTTATCTACTAACACAGCAGCACTACTTTCATGGCATTCCAGTAACCGGAAAAAAGCATTCGAGTTGTGCACTGTAGTAACTTGTTTCAGGCGTAATTATCGTAACAGCCCTACAGCTTTTGCTGGCTATGGTTTTTGTGCGAAACCTGTAACCTGACATTAAAACTGACAATTGCTAATTATTAATAAAAATTAATAATAAAAATAACATTCTTTGCATTTATTAATATTTATAACGTAATGCTACGTTTTATTAGCTTACCACTTTATCAGGTTGAAGTGAATCTGATAAGTATAATAATAATAAATTTAGGTTTATTCCACCACTGGAGTGGAAGGGATACGGAGGGGCGGTGAGCCACTGACAACGTTCCCACAAATTAAGGAAGTACAAAATTTCTTCATGACATTTTCCTGCTTTGGGAAATCATGTTAGTGGGCGCCTAAGAAACATATTAAGATCTTCAATTTTGAGTACTGCAGGACACATGCGACTGACCGGGCAAACACGGTGTTATAATAAAGAGCATTCTAAATAGGAACGACACGGACCGAAAAGAAATGTAGGTGACAGTCAAGACGCGAGTGAGGAACGATTAGTTTCCAATCAGATCCTCAAGTGCAGTAATTGTGTTGTGCACGATCAAAAAACGGTAGATCGGCAGCAGTAAGATTGTGTGAAATCTTATACGTAAGTATAGATCAGCCTTGATCCGGCAGAGTTCTAGCAACTCAAGGCCAAGATTCCAAAGTCGATCATGGTATCTAACTTCCCTAAATCCAGGAAGATTTTTTGTGAAGCGCCGTTGGACCTTTTCCAAAAGGTCAATATCTTTGGCCAAGTATGGAGGCCAGACAAGGTTGCATATTCCAAAATTGGGCACACGAACACCGTCCTTAAATACCCAGATTTTAGTAGCAACGTTTCCAGACCTAAAACACCTGTTCACAATCATGGAGCGACACAACGCCGCAGTTATGACCTATTGGCAAGTACTGGAAAGGCGATCCAGCAAACTTGCCGGTCAGATCAATGTGAGACTACAAGTCTTCTATTCTGGCCAGTCACTCGACCCTTACTATGACGAGGTTTCCCATTTCAAATGCTTAATTTTTCCCTCACCTACTCCGTATTCTAAAATGCCTAGTAAGGTTCAAAATTTGGCTGGTTCAGGTCCATGAGTATTAGTTTCCTTTAAGCAACATTAAAGCTGCAAGAAATTAGTTTTTATCAAAGTCTGCTCAGTTCTCAGAACTTATTTTTGCATAAGCCAAACAAAATCAAAAAGTAGTGGGGGGGGGGGGGGGGAAGGAAATGTGCATAGCCCCCATACACTCCCTTTGTAACCTAAAATCTCTTTTTTAACCTTTTTAGGGTCGTCGAGGTAAAGGCGTAATCTACGTTTGGGCGGCTGGCAACGGTGGCTCCAAAGGTGACAACTGCAATTGTGATGGTTACACGGGTAGTATCTACACACTGTCAATTGGAAGTGCCTCCCAACATGGCAAGTTTCCTTGGTACGGAGAGAAATGCGCTTCCACCATGGCCTGTACCTACTCAAGTGGAGCATATACCGACCAAAAGATAGTAAGTTGGTTATTACAGAATTCTGTCCTTCAATGGCGAATGGCTTCTGTAAGGGCATGATGTGCAAGTATTAAATGCTAGGGGGAGCTCGTGTGGTGGTGCAAGAAAGAAGTGACAGAAAATATAAGTTTTTCCGTTTTTAAAACATGCGCAATGGCTGTTTGCCGTGACGTCATCATGAGTTAGCCAATGACGAACCAGAACAACGGCTGTTTGGCCGTCTGATTGGACTAGCCCAGTCCCGTGATATGCACGTCACAGCAAACAGCCATGGTGCGTGGTATAGTTAACATTGTGAATTTATCTTGTGAACGTTACAAATGTTAAATAAGTTGAGTCCATTGAATCCTCAGCCCCTTCGGGAATGCATTGTGGGGTATGTGAATGAAAAGATCACTACGTGACGTAGATGGACATTAGGATCTTGTTATTCGTGGTATTCTTGATCCTGGAGTGTCGTTGAGTGAATTGTGTGATACTCGCCAAACGCTTCTGGGTACACTACTTGGTAAACATTGCGTTTCTTTCTTGGGCAGCTTCCTTTGATTCTGCCATGTTTACGACTGATATTGGTTCAAAGTGCAAGTGTTGCTGGTGAAGTTTCAGGGCCCAATGATGTAGTCAGTTTCCAAAGTCCCTGATCCAAATACACGTTATAAAATGGTATGGCTCAAAAAAAGCTATTTTATCATTTGAAAATGATAAAATGAAGCCTCAGGTCTTAGCTGTCCATCGAGACAGTCTTAGGTGTCCATTGAAACCTTCCGCACTGTCCTAGAGTCCGTAGAATGCCTGGGCAGTACACAGAGTGCCATTGTTGGATTTTTAATATTTGTGTAGATGACCAGGTGGTCCTTTTACGTTTGAAGATTTTTTTTTCTGCTGTCATCTTTTTATGCTTTCCAACAGTGTTCGTTGCTTTTTATTGTGTAAACTTGCTTGTCTGTTTTGCTCCTTATTGGTGTATTTTTCCTTCTCTAAAGCATATAAATTTGAAGTGCTGTTATGTTTCTTGTTTAATTTTCCATAGTAAACTCTTGTAAAACTGGGTGATTTTCTCATTTATGTATACGGTAAATCCTCTATTTGTAGCCCGGACCACATTATAAATCAAGCCATTTTACCCGGCTATAATTAGAGACCGGCTACAACTACTGGGTACTACGAAATTTAGAAAGGAATGTATGGTATCAATACATGTAAAACAAGTATCTGATATTAAAAAAGGTAAATGATATCACGTATAATATTTTAATGGTTAAACCTGAAGATGGTGGTAACCATTAATAAATAAGATTTTTTTTCAAAATCAAGCCATTTCCAGGCCTAACACACCTGTTCACAATCATGGACTGACGAAAGGCGTGGTTAAGACCTATTGGCAAGTACTGGAAAGGCGATCCAGCAGAGCACTGCCAAGACTTGCCATCACTCGACCCTTACTATGACGAGGTTTCCCATTTCAAATGCTCAAGTTTTCCTCTCACCTACTTTCTTATTCTAAAATGCCTAGTAAGGTTCCAACTAGAGATGGGCCACTACTAATTCGTGATTGGAAAAACAGAATACAACAAGTATGTGTTGGAAGCGCTATCTCTGACGAAAGCTCTGTTACGAGTGGTGTCCCTCAAGGCTCTGTCCTGGGGGTTCTTTTATTTCTTATCTATATAAATGGCCTTAAAGTGTTAAATCCCAAAATCAAAACCCCAAAGTTTGCAGACGATGTGAAGTTATACACTGTTGTTAATAACCCTATTAATTATAGGGAACACTCAGCCTCTCTTCTGGAATTTGAGCGGTGGTCGACTGATTGGTGCTTGCCTATATCAGGCCCTAAATGTAAGATTTTCCATATTGGCTAAAAAAAAAACCTGCTAAACGCTTATTTCCTACTTGGTGTGGAATTAGATCATGAAACCATGGTAAAAGATCTGGGTGTTTGGTTTACGTCAGACTTGAAAAGTGGATCACATTGCGACCACATTGCAAAATCTGCTCGGCAGAAATTGGCCATAATTAAACGTTGTTTCACCTCTGGTGATGTGGCTACTTTGGTCTGGGCATTTAAGGTGTTCGTGAGACCAATTCTTGAATATGCCAGCCCAGTATGGTCTCCCTATTTGCGAAAGCATATAAACCACATTGAGACGGTTCAAAGATCGTTCCCTAGGTATTTATCGGGTATGAGAAATAAACCATATTCCGAACGTTTACAGATTCTTAGGAATGGGAAGACTAAAGTTGGACTTGACATTGACATATTCCATTCTCCATGGTCTAACAGGTATACCAAAAAATAATTTTTTCTTGTTGCGTGATGGAAGCGTGACAAGAGGACATCGTTTTTAAGTTAACTGTACTGCCTATCAAGAAGGATTGTCGTAATTTTTTTTTCTCCAACCGTGTGGTTAACCCATGGAATGCACTTCCTGCTGATGTTGCTCAGCCTACATTCCTTGCTGTTTTTAAACGTAAACTCAATAAGGTAGATTTATGTAAATATGTTAATACTTGTGCATAACTTTCTCTTGGACGACGGCTATTAGCCAGACTTTACTTTGTTTGTTTTCTCTTTTTTTTTATTTAATTTTATGGCAAAAGATAAGTGGATATTCAAATATTCCTTCCTTGACCTTTTGTGTTATCACAATAAACCGATTATTATTATTATATTACAACCGGCTACACTCTGAAGATGATGTGTTCTGACAGTACACATGAATGTGTACTTTCTCAGCCTCCACACGATATGTGCACTGGCAGTACACAGTCTGTGCACCGACAGTACACATTCTCGTCGCAACTTGTTTACCACCAGTACACAAATTGTGTACTCTCAGTACACAGTTCGTGTGGAGGCTGAGAAGGTACATATTGATGTGTGCTGTCAGTACACATGGTTTTGACAGTATACAATTAGGGTAACGACTATAATTAAGGACCCTTCACAAATAGAAGACCTACATTATTTTGTTATTGCTCCCTCTTTCAAAAATATCTTTGCTTGTTATTCTTCCTTTTTTGTCCTTCAGCCATACATATCTATTCTCAGCACTTGAACGGAATTAATACGTATTCTGGTCTATATCTGTATTTTTAGCATGGAGCACCAGTCTTCAAATCAGCTTATTCGTAGGGCCTCCAGTAATTCTTGTATTATTTGTATTAAATTATAATTCGTATGCTGTCAATTCCATATATTTCTATTTTTCTGTTGCTTGAACTACTTCATTTGATTTTGTTTTAGTTCTTTTAGTGTTATTTTTATTTCTGCTGCTCTGTTATTCTCTTGTTTGTCGAGCGTCCCCAGTCTTTTTGATGATTCTGTATTTGCTACTTTCATTTATTTATTTTCTTTTTTTATTCCGTCGAATTTTTCTTCCGTGGTCTTCATTCCTTCCAGTATTTTTCGTTATCTTTTTTCAACTCAGATAGAGTCCTTCTATTCTTGTGATGGTTCTGTCTTTGTCCTTTGTCATTTCGGATACTGTATTCGTGAAATACGTTGTGTTTGTTCTTCTGTAGTTGCTTTTATTGTTTCTTCCGTTTTTTTAGTTGCTTGCTTTTCGTGTTTATTTATTGTCTTCATCATCTGTTTTTGCAGTGTCTTCTTGTTTTCTACGTCTTCTGTACTTAGTGAATTTATTTTGCCTCTCCGCATCTTTTACATTTCTGTTCTTGTTTTTCTTTCCCATTGCTAAAATGGTTGTAACAGCCAGACCCGCACATTCATAACGGTATTTGCCGTAGTATTCTGGACAGGTAATAAAGTCTCCTTCATTTGTTTTAATAAAATTCTCACAATCGTGGCACCGTGACATTTTTTCTTTAATTTTCCTAAAACACAATGATTGTCATTTGTTATTTCCACGTTTTGATTTTTACATCACTTATGCGTTCTACTGCCCGTGCTCACTCATTATTTTAACACCCGTTATTTTAAAACTTTGTAGGATCAATTTTCATTAACTACCAGGGGCCCTGGTCTCGAGTTGCGCTTTTCAAATCGCATGCGGTTTTACCAAAAACCGCGCCAAAATCATGGCTCGCCCATTCTATCGCACGGGACTTTTGATAAAACCGAATGCGATTTGAAAACGATCAAGTCGAGACTAAAAGGGTCCCAGGTTTAGTTCTGTTTTTAAAATTGCACTCACCAAGTCTTTATCTTTTACTAGAGGAAGCCCGTGCTACGCACGGGTGGTGTTTGATGCACCGTTAAAAACACTGGGACGATTTCCTTCCTCATGTGTTTGTTACGGAATGCGTGTATCCCGTTTATGTGTTTTTGCGTACCCTGGCTAGGAAAGGGTGTTTTTCGTTTGCTTCACTCCCTCATTTAGCGTATCCCTTGTTCCGGAGTCCATACACTTACATTACATATGATTCTTTCCTGCAAAAATGGTTGGAATACGCGTTTGTACATGTGAAATAAATAAATACGCCTTTGTGCATGTGACATAATAAATCCACCTTTGTACACCGGAAATAAATAAATAGGCATTGGAGACATTGTAAGGTAGGATTAAACAAACGAAGCGTCAACAATCAGCAAGAGGCCGAGCAGGCTCATTCTACCGACGGTAGCAAAGAAAAAGGGCGAGCGACCGACAATGAAAGCGGATATGTGCTCTATCAATTACTTGCGGCCGTCTTGTGGCCGTCTCGTTGCCGTCCATCCTACGCGACAACTCGATTTTATTAATAAAGATGCTGCGTTGTTCAGTATCATTATTTCTACCGTTTTACGTGGCATTTGGGTGTTTTCGAGCTCACCTTCGAGTGAGTCATTGGGCTCTGGCCACCTGGTGGCAATAATAATTTATTATTATTAAAAAAAATTATTAAGGTGCAAAGAAAGAACCTCCATGAAGTACCTAAGTACTTGTGCATGCAGGTTCGTTACAATCATTTGGAACAAAAAACACGAGATTTTTCGATTTAAGGAAAAAAAAAAAGAAAGTTTCGTTGTATAAAGTAACAGTAGAACACATTTAAAACAGTTGTCCAAAGAAAAGAATTTTACGAATTACATAATATTTTAACAGAAAAATTTCAAGTTTTCAGTATTAACGTCAATGTGATTTAATTTAAACAAATATTGTTCAAAACAGTTAATACTTAATTACTAATTAATAGATCTATATTAATTTACACAAGTAACAAATATTGTAGCTTCAATAGTTATACATAAATAATATATCTAGAAAATAAAATCATCTCTATAATAAAATTGTAGAAATCATTTGAATCTACATCCCTGATAGTATCATGTATTATAATTCACCAGTTAACCATTTTTAAATTCCTTTTTTAATGCATTGTAACTTGTAATGAAAAACAATATTAGGTTTAGAAATATTAGGCAGTAGAAAGCATAAGTGATGTAACAATCAAAACGTGGAAATCACAAATTACAATCATAGTGTTTTAGGAAAATTAAAGAAAAAATGTCACGGTGCCACGATTATGAGAATTTTATTAAAACAAATGAAGGAGACTTTATTACCTGTTCAGAATACTAAGGTAAATACCGTTATGAATGTGCTGGTCTGGCTGTTACAGCCATTTTAGCAATGGGAAAGAAAAACAAGAACAGAAATGTAAAAGAAGTGGATTGGAAAATTTAGACGAAGAGCACTAATTCAGCCCATATTTCAATACCGTTAGTGTAAAGGAGGAAAAGTAGGGATCCCAACGTAGAACCCTGGGGTACACCAACTGTGGAACCCAGTAGGGAGCTGCAAGTCCCTCTAACCCTTGTTATACTAACCCGATTTGATAATAATTTTTTAAGGACTTTTAGATTTTCCCTCTGATTCCAAATTTTAGTAATTTATTAATGAGAACTGTCCTCGATATAGTAGTGTCGAATGGTTTTTAAAGATCTATTAAAATAATTACCCCCTTATTTTCCAATGTTTAAGGAATCTGCTACAAATTCATTCATATGCATTATTGCATCAATGGTTCTCCTGAAACGTATAAATGAAAACGTGTAAATGAAACGTATAACTGCGATCAGTGCTTAAAAAACTACAACAGCTGTTCACTGAGAGCATTATGAGTAGCCTACTCAGGATTCTGTCCATTATTGCAAATAGTTTGGTTAAACTGCTGATCCTGACGGTATAGTTTATGATCGTGAACAGCAGTTAAGGCCCACAAAACAGTGAAATATCTTCTTGCTAGTGTATTTGTTTGATTTTATAATAGGTATTTAAGTAACCAGCTGGGGAAAATCAAACTGAAAAGGCGAGTAAAGCAAGCATTACCACAAATGTGCATACATCTAATAATCTTATTTTCCCTTAGTATGTCCTTACCATTTTTTTTTCAGAAACTAAACAAACGCCTAAAAAATAAGCTGCATCAAAATTGCTTTATTTTCCCATTTTCACCATCCAAGACACATCGAGGAAAACAGCGTAGCGATAACGATTTTTTTCCCATTTTACCGAGTTGGCGCGAATTTGAAATTCATTGTCGAGGTGATAAATCATTTCTGACCGTGACACTTGAGAAATAAAATTGGACTTTTAAATCAAAAAATTACTGCATCCATAACCCGAATTCTGAAATTCATCTCTTGGCCGCCACATAACGCAGTAATCACGGCTTGTTATTCTACCGACTAGTTTAACTTTTTACGTAGTTTTATTAAAAATAAAAACTTCACACGTAAAAACCTTCATGAGCACTTAAAACTCTATAACGTGTAGTAAATCATAGACCCTGTTCCGTATCGTTTTCGTTTCGCAGTAATTAGTACTATACGATAACTAAAATGAAAACTTATTAATATTTTTTAAACATTGGTTACCAATAGTAAGACAAGGTGGCAGATGTTTACGTTAATTAAATACTAATGATGGTATTATATGAAGGATGATACTTACGGGCAAGAATCCTCCACGTGAACATGTAGTCAACACGGTTTTAATTTTCGGTCTAACCAGCTTTTACCAATAAATGAAAACCAATAAATTTATTGCGTTTTCAAGGCTCGAAGTTTTATAAAAAAAAAACTTGTGAGAGCTGCTATAGATAAAATATACAATATTTTACAGAACAAATAAATAATAGACTTAATACGTAGTAAATTTACACGATACTAAATACTCATTTATGTACAAAAATTTTTTTTTAAATAAAATTACTTCACATAAAATTCACTGTTTAGTTATTTTAGTAATTTATTACTTAGTTCCTATTCAGCTAACAGTCTTCTGGAATCTCCACTTTTGGTTTTTATAAGAACTAGCTGTACCCCGTACAGCTGTACTGTAGCCGGTTCCGAATACCTTATTACCGGTCGGAATGGTGCCGTCACCCTTTCCCCCCCCCCCCCCGCATCCTCCTGCCTCCCTCCCCCACATTCTCCAACTGCATGGTCACCCCTTTCCCCTCTCTCGCTTGAACTTCAGTAACACACTTACACATATGATGAATTTGCTCAGTGCCACCCAAGCTTATTATATATATAGATATGTGAATACTTTTTAATTCTTTATATTTTTCAAAATTCCTTTTTTTTTGGTAGTTTAATATTTTTGGGTCCAATTTATTGAAAATGTTTGGTATGTAATAGGATTTGTTTCTTAATCCGTAAGCGTTGTTCCACTCCTGTTTTCTGTGTTTTTACCCATAATCGTATGCTTTTGTTATCATCGTAATTTTTATGCGTATTTGTGTAGTAATTCTTTATTATTACCACATAATCTCGTAATTCAACAATTTTTTTATGTTATTTTTTATATATAATTCATTTTTTTCACCTTCTTTCTCAAACAATACTTTTATTATCTTATTCTGCACTCTTTGTAATCTCAAAATGATAAAGTCTGTAGCAAAACCATAAACTTCCCGTATCGAGGCAAAGTTTCTATCCATTCATCGTATAGAATTCGATGCATGAACATGAACATGAGAACAATAATAGTCTTGGACGGTACCAGAAAAGTTCAAAATCCACACTTAATAATTTAAAAACATAAAACGTGTAGAAATGCACCAGTCATGTAAATGCCAGCAACTCAGAATCTCGCCATCTTTGTTATGAAATCATTTCCTTTACACTGTAGGTAATTATTTTTTAAAAATGATACCCTTTTCTCCGAATTAAGAAAGTTTTTAATCACGTTCACCATTCGAATTTTGTTCACCGCAGTTTGTTATAACTTACCTGTCAATGTAGAGTGTAAAGGAAATGCCGTCTTTTCATGGCAATTTTCTGGTATTTTCAGGGCTGGTGCATTTTTTACACGTTTTATGTTTTTAAATTGTAAGTATGAACTTTCTAAACTTCCATGGTGCCTGCCTAGACTGTATTTTTCTTATGATCAGTTTATATTTTTTCTGTCAGAGGTGAGGAAGCCCTAAAAGTTGTTTAAGGCCGAAAATTAAAACCGTGTCGACTATGCTCTTGTGGGCGCTCCTTGTCTGTCAGTGACATCCTTTGTATCAATTTTCACAACCTACTAAATAATTTGTACAAAGTAATTTTACAAAGTATTAAAGACGTAAAGACAAAGGTTCAACAAGAGTTAAATAAATACAGATGCAAACCTATTTACGTTGCCTTTTGGACTTGTATGTCAGACTGACTCAGTATACCGTGTCAGTATGGCTCAGCGGTTGGACCTCGGTATCGGGTTTCAAAGGTTGTGAGTTCGATTGCCCGCTCAGGCAGTCTGACATATAAGTCCAAAAGGAAACGTATATAGGTTTGCATCTGTATTTAATTTACAATGTAGGTGTAACTGCATCTTCTCCACGTGGCTAAATCCACCTGTGTACACTATAACAGTGTACATTATAACTTACTGACAGAGTAAGCTTGAATATTGTAATTCTGAAGAGCATTTTCTTTTTTCTTTACTCATAAAATCTGGTACACTGCTCCCCCCACCCCAGCCTCCAGAAAAAAATTAGATTTAAGTTTTTCGTTTCTTTCAGTGCAGCACAGATCTACACAACGCCTGTACGATCGACCACACAGGGACATCTGCTGCTGCACCGCTCGCTGCTGGAATTGTAGCACTGGCCCTGGAGGCAAAGTAAGTTGCACCATTTACATTTTTTTACGTAAATGACGAGGACATCGACAAACTTAGGATGGGGAAGATTTTGCGCAGGTATACTTCATATGCGAGGGGACCACACCTGACCCGAATGTTGTATGTTGAGTATATGTGAAGGTTGTACGAGCTCTTAAAGTTACTGCCTCCACACATTTACTTCATTTCGTCACTTTTAAACTGGAGGATTTTCTACAGAAACAAGTGTGGGTAGATTTTGTTCAGTTCACTGTTTGGTTGAGGGAATTGAGTATCGTAAATCGTGTATTAAAAGCCCAATTGAAGCTAAAGCCCACTCCCTAAAATGCTGTAAAGTCAAAATCATGAAATAGTGCAGTTAAAGCCCACCCCTCAAATTGTCGTTTTTCTACGAAAAATTACCTAAAAGTTATATGTGAATAAAGATAGTACTGCTTGCTATGTTTACTGGCCCCTTCTCCCTCCCTGTAGTAATAGTGGACTCTTCCTTTATCGTCTAGCACCAGCACAAGGCCTGGGCATCTCTCACCTAAGCCTTCGTCCTTCTTCACAGCAATTTAAAGGATGTAAAAATTGGTCTTTCAGAGATCGTTCAAAAGCTTCGAATTTTCTGTAATAGATGTCCAGAAAGGTTAGAAAATTGATAATGTTTGATTTAAAGCCCACCCCCCTATTTTTGCCAAATTAACTGCATAAGCCCAAGGGCGTTTAATCCACGATTTACAGTAGTCTCAAAATTTAGTAACGGTACTATTCAGAGTTAGGTTTTTGTATGGTGGGTGTGAATAATTAAGAGTCTTCCCAATTATCACTTCAGACCCAAGGTGTTTGAACCTCAGCAACCCTGTTTGGTATAGTGACTGTGGATGATTTAAAAAAAAAAAAGAGATGACTTGTTTCCATGTTCACTATTTCGATCGATCCAGGACGCTCTGATTTCTTCTTGAAGCACATAAAAAAAACGGAAAGTATCGAATGAAATGTCACGTTTCGTTATAAAATTCTTCTGGTGAACTTGCATGAAAACGGCAGCCATAAAGCAGCTTTCAATAACATGGCCAACATTAGCAGTGGACCTATTCAGATTACGACAGCAGCATGTTGTTGATGAATTTTTTCAATGTTGATTGACTCGTGGTGAGTGTAAGAGAATTTGTTTTATTATTGATCCACGAAAAGCCCCACGTTTTGTGACTTTAAAACGAGGAGAAAATCCTTTTAAAAGATTTTACCATAATTAGCTATATTGGTTTATTGTATCCAGTGGTGTAACTATGGTTTTGTACTGAGGGGGGCAACACTAGGCATTTAGCCGAATGGTATGGAGGGAGAACCGAATAAGAGCCCCGGAAGCTGATGCATTTTTGCTAATTTCCGAAATTTTCTGGCCTTGTAAAGTGCCGTTTGAACATTTTTATAAAACCAGTTTTGCTGACTGCATAAAAAAATATTGTAATGTAAATCTTTCAGTTTTTCATACTAGATACTTATTTTTTAAACACTGATACTTTGTTAGAAATGTTGAGAATTTTAGGCAAAAGTTAGTAATTCTAACTGTTTATCTTTGCTGATTTTCGTATTTCTCCATTTGTTACCTGGTTACCGTAGTGATTTAAAGGAAAGCCAGTAGAAATAGAAATTAGCTAAGATGAAAGTGGCGTCTTTGACCTCAAAATGCAGCCATTTGACGGTAAATAATTTTTCAGCTATGGAAAAAGTGACTTGTCCAATTTGCCGAATAAGCTTTCAAAATCTCACAGAGGGGGCGAACCGCCCCTTTGCTCCCCTACTAGTTACGCCACTAATTGCATCTGTTGCCGCTTTACCATATACGTTCTAATCGGTAATACTAAGAATTACATGAAGGCATGCTTTACTTGGAATACTTTTCTCTGTTGTAATTTTATTACTGGAATCGGCTACTTTGTTACGCCATCAAGCGGCAAATTCTGGCTCTGTTGATTGTAGCTGCAATTGCCGCAAGGTGACGGAAGTGCTGATGAGCGATACTTTTTAAAATTACGTGTTACGAATTTTAAAGAGAATAATGTTTTTATTTAAAAAAAATTGATTTCTAATTTATCATATTTCAGATTAGGACTTTGTCTATTCTAACCTTTATAAATCGCAGCAAAATGCAGACTTCGATTATAGTTCGTCGCCTGCTATAGCAAGCGCCCTTCCACCTACAGAAACCGAATGTGTGATTGTGTAAAAAAATTCAGGATGCCAACTCTATGTTAGATGTGAATAAGTTTACTTTTTTTTCTGCATAGCGATGGAACACATTTAACAATCACATTGACACACGCCAGTTGCACACGCAGAATCGTTCAACATGAGTGGTGAGTAGCGTACACCTCTCTCATTGGCTGCTACCGCATGAGTGTCTGTTTTGGCCCGTCCTTTTACGTGGCTTATCCCACCAGAAATCGCGCAACAGTTCCATGCTGCGGAACGCACGTGTTTTTCTCACGTGCCACTGTGTCCATCAATCATTCGCTTGTTTGCAATAGTCGTTTTCTTACCGTTCCCCCCGAACGAGCCGGTTATAGTTATTAGGTTATTATTACAAGATGCGTCGGTTTTACAATACTGTTCTCTGATTGGTTAAAGAGGCGATACGTTAGAAGTCCGGTATGAGCAATGGCTGTTTCGAAGTATTAACAATGACGAACTATAATGAAAAACGTCGTTTCGCTGCAACTTACGAACCCAATGATACATGCTGGCCAACTTTAATGTAAGCTAACTAAACCTGCGTAAACTCCATTAATTTAATTTTAAAGCATATAATCAAAGTTTTCTACAGAATTGAAATGAACATCTGATATTTTCGCTTAAGCTGGAGTTTATGTGTCGTGACGAGACCCCATTTTGATGCGATAAATATCTAATTGTACGGAATGAGTTATGCTTTGCTCACTCCTGGTAATACCAGCTGCCTTCATTACGTCAGATGGCCTTGAGGTACCGGAGTAATTTTCAACTTCTAAACTATAGAAACACTTTCTGTTAAATACTGTATGTTTTCAGGGATCGATGCCGTAACGCAATTACGAACGTAACTATTCATTAAGAAGTAAGACCGTTAAATAGAATTAATAGCATAAAATAAATGGTACACGAAAATATTTTTTTCTATTTCTTTTAGTCCCGATCTAACATGGCGGGATGTGCAGCACCTAATAATATGGACCGCTGAACACAACCCCCTGGCCGCCAACGAGGGATGGAAGACGAACGCTGCGGGACTCCGCTTCAACAGCCGCTTTGGCTTCGGACTCATGAACGCGGCCACCATGGTCAAAGAAGCGGCCAACTGGAGCACTGTGCCCCAGAGTTCCGTCTGCCAAAGCCCCGCTGTCAGGTAAATACTCTCATCACAGGGTGCGAGGATGTTGGTTACGCGACGTAAGATTGATTTTTAATCCGATGTTCGTTAAGCTGTTCTGCTGTTCCATGTACACCTTTGCAAAGTCTTCTGCATTGCTCGCTTTACATTACCTGGATGTTGGGAGGTAAAGTAGCTCGACTTAAGGAACGGACGGAAACTGCTTGACTCAATGAAAAACATCCCTGACAAGATGTGAAGAATCGCAAGAACATAAATAACACAGATTTTAAATTTCGGCCAACTGAGTTTGGCTTTGGTTGCAAGATAAAGGCTTGCAAATCAAAGTCGTGTAAAAATCACTGAATGGCCCTGTTGACTGTCAATACCAACTGACAGGTAATGTCAGTTTATGAGTCTCTGTGTTGACATTTTGTAGCTCCCTTCATGTTCTCTCTCCATCGACAATTGCCATTTCCTGTCAGGTGGTAATGACTGCCAACTTCGCTATTCAGAGACTTTACATGATTTGCAAGCATTTATCTTGTGACCAAACCCAACAAGAAGCTCATTTGACCGAAAATTAAAGTTTTGTGTTATTTAAATTCTTGTGGGTCTTCAAGTCTTGCCAGGGGCATACTTCATGAGCCAAGCCATTACCCTCAAGTTAATTCACTGGCTGTTTCAATTAACATCATTTTCAACTGCAAATGTTGTCTGGGTCTCAATTAGGAATGACCACTTACAATCCACGAATACAGGGTGCATGGTTATTAGTTTTTTTTTCCAACAGACAATTGATTTTACTTTTCATTCGTTGAGATGATGTCAACGAATGTGAAGTATCTTTGCAAAGTCTGCTGTGTTGCTTGCTTGTAATTAATTCGTCACATTTTGATCTGTTTACATGAACGTTAAGGGTCTTATATGACTCCAATGTAAGGAAAGAAAAGGAAATCCTTAGCACTTGACTAATTCATACGTTTTTTAATTGAGACTGTGATGTGATTTGGTATGCGCAATTAAGTGCACTCCTGTCCTTTCACGGTGCAAAACGGCTTTAGCCCGAAGAAAGCTTGATCATGGTAGAGACTTGGCTGAGTAAAGATCAGAACTACAGCTGTCAAACTTGCAGCTCTTGACCATCATTTTGACATTAGCACTACTCAGGATATCTCACAAGTATCAACAATAAGATTGGTTGAGACTTGGCTGAGTTAAGATCAAAACTACAGCTGTCAAACTTGCAGCTTTTGACCATCATGTTGACATTAGCACTACTCAGGATATCTCACAAGTATCAACAATAAGATTGGTTGAGACTTGGCTGAGTTAAGATCAAAACTACAGCTGTCAAGCCTGCAGCTCTTGACCATCATGTTGACATTAGCACTACTCAGGATATCTCACAAGTATCAACAATAAGATTGGGTGAGACTTGGCTGAGTTAAGATCGAAACTTGCAGCTCTTGACCATCATGTTGACATTAGCATCACAAGAACCCTTTCGAAACAATAAGATTCGATCTATAGTGTCCGCGGCCTATCTTGAGTTTTCCGCAGAACGAACACAGATAATCGATTATACGTTCTCAGTAGCAGAGTGCCTTGTTGATATCCAAGATGGTTACAAAAACAATGGCGGCCATCGATTAAAGCCACCCCATCCAGGAAGACGTCGCCGCTCACAAAATACTCGCAGGACTCAAGATACACCGCGCACACAATAGGAGCTAAAACAATTTTTTACATACATTCAAAAAATGGAGCACTAAGTTCTTAACCATGAATCACAAACGATTGCATCATTTTTAGGTGCATCATTTTTTCAATTCGGCGCTATCCTTACTATGCCACATATGAGTGAGCTCTGTTTATTTATTTATTTTTTTTTTAGAATTTATTACGTGTAAGTACGCACTGCATTTTAAAAAAATAATTTTTGTATTTATGAGTTTCCATCATGCTCAGCAAAGTGTCTAATGTGTTTATGTCAGTAAACAAGGCCACAATTGTGTTGCTTTTTTGCCCATCAGGAGTGAATTATGCGCACTTCATATTCCCTATACATTAATATTTATCCACCCAAAACCAAAACTGGTAGAAAAAGCCGCCAAGTTTGCAAAAACGGTCGGCCTTTGAAGGTAGTGATATCATTCCACCAGGGAAAGGCCGCCAAGGTTAATCCTATTAGCCAAGGTAATCGCACATACTAATAGTTCGAAAGTTAAATGAAAAGTAGATATTCGGTGCGATTAACTTGGCTAATAGGATTAACCTTGGCGGCCTTTCCCTGGTGGAATGTTATCACTACCTTCAGAGGCCGACCGTTTTTACAAACTTGGCGGGTTTTTCTACCAGTTGTGGTTTTGGGTGGATATCACAACTTTCATAGGACTGTGAACGTACATATGGTTACACCGTCTGTTTAAGATGCTTCAATCCCATTTTTGCACACACTGGCTAACAAAAAATATTGACAGTTTCTTTTCATTTAACTATCCAGTGATCTACCTTCTTGTAAGTGAACCTGGGGTGGAAATTATTTTATTAATGCTTATTTCAGCCATTGTTGGCCAATTAGATGGGTTAAGAATGATTTCGGCCAGTGTATGAAAAGGGATAAATTTAGAGTGCTACAAAGGCTACATCAAAAACGCACCAAAAATAAGTAAATAAA